>JAIFTH010000005.1:0-158066 GCA_019968535.1 Fragariocoptes setiger | reverse complement strand
GTGTGTGTGTGTGTGTGTGTGTGTGTGTGTGTGTGTGTGTGTGTGTTGTAACATCAATGCTCTCGTTTTTGTTCATTAGCTCATCGAGCATTGAGTCAGTTTTCGCGCTTATAAAGATAACAACAACAAATTTGAGTGGTTGTTGTTTTAGAAAGTTGTAGCAGTGGGCGGAAGTGTGTGGCACACTTAACAATTCAAATTTGCATGACCGCTTTTACATTACATTGCGCAACACACCGTACAAATGAAGCGCGATGCGAATCACGAGCGACGATGATGATTATCACCATCAACTTTATAGAGTTATTACGATAACCAACAAATAAATAACGGTCACTCCTCCTCCTCCTCAACCTATGCAACGACCATCGATAGGACGTGCATGATGATAATCACAATTGAGACAAGGTGACAATGAGCCAAGCACACGATCAGAATGAAAGCTTCAAAAAAACAAAAGTTTTCTCAATGATCGATTGTTTTATTAGTAGTTTGCTCTCATTCTTATTTCGATACAAACACATCCAACTTGAATGCACACACACACACACACACACACACACACACTCACAAACATGTAAATGAGAGCTTCAAGTGTCAAATTGATGACGCTTCATGAAAGCATTAGTATTGAATGGCCAACCTGAAACAAAAGCTCTCAAATAACATTATGCTTATTATTAACATTATTATCAGTGACTAAATAGAACTGGTAATGTTTTGCATTGCCACATCGTGTGTTATTTGGAACAAGTGAAGAAGTTGGTCGAAAATGATGATGCATCACAAACAGTTAAAGTTGATGTATAACATTCTCGTGTTACATCAACTATTCAAAGAGAACAGCGAACAGCATCAGCAGCAACCCTCATCTGACAATGGTGAAGTCAGACATTCGAAAGTCATCTATTGATGATGTTGATGATGATCAATCACAATGAATTCGCACGACGAGTCCTTGCTAGTGTGACCACTTTTGTTTACCATTGAGTTCACTTGTCGTTCTTGTGATTCTTTTCACTGTGTTTCACTGAAAATGAACAATAGAATTAATGCCTCAAAAGTTAATCAAGCACTGTTATTGTTCGATTGAGGCAAAATTTTTCTCATTCTTCATTTGAACGAGCTGGCTGTTTTTGTGCGTTTACCACTCGTTTTATGGCCTCATCACTCGAGTGGCCTAGTCATATCATTCTCAATCACTGAGTGCTCTAAAGGACAAGCTCTGAACGAAGCGAAGACGAGCAAGTTAATTGAATATTCAGAGCACGGCACATCATTCAACGCTGCTGCCGTCGTCGTAAATGTAACTAAAATAAATACACATATGTTCACGCAAGATGGCTAAATATCAATAATATTGCTGTGTGTCTGAATACTGCAATCAATATCTCGTGAATATTGATCGAAATTGTTGGCCATTCGTTCGTTGGTTTACCTTTCGTTTCATAATGTCTCTAAATATTGTGATTGACCTTAATCTGCAAGATTACTTTCAGAATTTCAATCTCAATCGTTGACTATGTCAGATAGAAATGGTCACTTGCAATATCTAAATCAGCATAAAATTCATAAGCCCGTCCATATATCAAGAAACTTAACGAGTGGCTTCCATTACACCATTCTACACCTTTTGATGGTTTATGTATGTGTGCATTCTTCTCTTGGCTTCCTTGCTGCTCCTGGCTTTGAATATATCGATTTCACAGTTCCTGTTGTTGGCGTACCGTCAATGTCAGCGTCACCGTTGGCGTTTACGTCAAGCGTTTGACGACGACGATATTGACATTGCCGTTACTCTACTGGGCACACAGTTATCATTATCTCAGTAGTGCACAGTTACAAAATCCACTACTGTTACAATGAATAACGTTACAAGTGCTTGAATCGCTGAATGTTTGTTAAATGACTCGCAAACAGTGAATCAATAAGCCACTCAATGATGTGAGCACGATATCCGACTGTGCACGTCACTCATTCAGTGTCTGTTGGCTCTTCATCTGTGTATGTCTGTTGTCGGTTAGTTAGTTTACCAACTGTGTCGAAGCCCAGGTCTACTTCTGAAGATGTTCTCATCTTGGCGCTGATCCCGCCACTGCCGCTGATCATCAAGTTACCGGTCAGAATCGAACGATGTTCAAGTTCGATTACAACAGAACCGAACTGAAGAAATTCAAACGATTCAACGAGGATACTGTCAACTTCATTATTAACGCACCTGTCGTTGCGGTGAGCTTACAGCCTGTCGTGTCCATGTTACTGTTCGCCCCTCACACACTAACAGAGCAAGTTAATTAATTAACTCAACTTGCTGTGTTTGAATGAGTGAGAAACGTCGTCAATGCCGGGACCGTTAGTTTGTGAACTGCCAGTCAAGATAACTGATAGCCCGCTTGTCCGTTTGCATCACAACGAAAATGATACAGCGAGACTCACGATGTGTTGGCGTCTCAACGAATTGCCTCCATCTATTTTACTCACACACACATTTATTTATCATGAGATTAGACTGTTCTCTCTCTCTCTCTCTCTCTCTCTATCTCTTGCACTTGAAATATACTTGCCATATAAACACTTGTAATTGTGTTTATATACGTTGGCTTGCCACACATGGCTTGGAACTGTTATCAACAGTTGCAAGCCAGTTAGAGAAAATCACGCTGACTTTATGTCTAAACTCTGACTTCTTATAGAGAGAGAGAGAGAGAGAGAGAGAGCGCCGTGATCTGCACTGATAATTCTTTTCCTTCCTCTTTATTCATCTGATTCGTTGCCTCTTGTTCTCATTCACTCTTCTTTCTTTTTTCTCTTGTCTCTTTTGCTGTCCAATTATTACGCTCTTGATTTTGTGTCCATGTTTGTTGACGCCCCCGACGCTACAAAAATTCCACATTCGATTGAGCTACACTGACATTGAAACTACTGACAAAGCTCCGATAAGAGATGCCGAAGGCGGCCACAAACACACAATTTCCGTTCTCGAGATCAGAAAAAAAATTTGGAAAACTTATCGCTTGTTATAATTTATTCTCACAGCTGGCAAGTTTTCTAATTTGTTGAACTCGCTTGTTTTAAACTCATCTCGGTTGTTGCATACTTGTTACCTTTGCCTGTTACCTGTGGCAACTTTATAAATTAGTGCCCTCTCTTAGCACACTCTCAACATCGGCATCAGCACCAGGCTTAACATTATCATTGAATTGGTTTTTAATTCTCGAGACATTGACAAGACCATTTTCTACATTCACAGTTAACTTGGAGTGGAACAATATCGCTATCGTTAACGAGGCCCAGAAGAATTTGTAAGAAATTACACGGTATGGTCAGCTTGTGCGTCATGTGTCTAAAAGACAATTGTGACAGTCACAGCCACAGTCGCCAACTGTAATAAAGGCCGACTATAAGTTCTCGAGTGAATTCGTGTTGAGAGACCGTTAAATCTTATGACATCAGAACAACGATTCCTCTGAACGGTTGTTTGAGGGGAAGAGAAAAGTTCCAATGTTGTCATCGACATTATTGTCAATTAGAGTCGAGTTAGCCCACCAACATCACATTGAAAGTGGGTGTGGTCACTCTTCAACTTCTTCTTCTTCTCCACTTACAGCAACCACACACACACAATAACAATCTCTCGAAACTTCCTATTTCGAGATGGTTGTTGTCACGTCGTGTTCTTCATTCTTTGATCGTTCTGTTTTTGCTTCCATTCATTGTTTGTGTTGTGATCGACACATAGACCGCAACGTCGTTCGTTCCAACAAAGCCAAATCTTCATTTCAACTTCGTTCGTTTTGTTCAGTGCGTTAGTATTTCAATTTTCAGTTCGTTGGCCTTGATAGTAAACAACAACATTAAGGACTACTAGTATACAACGAACCACTGACGAACACAGGTGCCAATGAATGGCGTGCCAACGAGATATTTGGTGTTCCTTGCACGCTCGCTCGCTCCCTTTTCTTCTTCTTCTCTTTCTTACAACAACCAACCAACGTATGCAACGTCGTTCAAAACAATCGATGATCAATCAATGGCTTAGTTGCGGGAGCTGCTAGTTTCGTCTACTACAAAAATTATTAAGTAAGCCAGTAGAGTCACGATGTTGGTGTTGTCGCAATTGTGGCTATTGGTCGTGCAAATGTCCATTATCATCGATAAGCTAGCTATTGATAGCCGAGCACACAAATTGTTTCCGAGCACAAATTCTGTCGCTGTTGCTGTTGGTGTTGTTGTCCTTGTCCTTGGCATTGGATTACAGAGTTTGCTGTTTCTGTGATGTCCATTGGCATAATGTTCGACGTAAGCGAGCGACGGCCGCATCAAGCTTGGCTACATTGAACAGGTGGAGCTTGAGAAAGAATGAAAGGTGCTAATGGTCGATTCTGTCAAAGGACGAATGTCATGTGCGTACGAATGTTGATGCCAAAAATGTGTGTTTGAGTGCCAACTTTTTCTAACTTATTGGCTTCCTGGTTGGCGCTTTGTTTTTTGCAAAGTTTATTGTTGTGAGCTGGTAAGCTTGGACACAAAACTGAACTTGAACTTTTTCCATTGAGTTTCTTTCAACTGTGAATTACTTGTGAGTAGTGCTATGTTGAATGCTCCCTGCATAATAATACGTGGCTACGTCTCACAGAATATCTCAGTTTCTCGTAGAAAACTTCTCTCGCAACGAAGTCCCTCTTGATTGTTGTTGCTTTTCAACATCAGCACGTCATTTTGTGGACGTACATCGCATTATTTACTCACTGTGTGGTTGATATCGTCACTGCGGTTAATGGTCAGTAAATGCCACACAAATTCGTCTACAGTTGTTCCATAAGCAGCAGCAGCAGCAGCAACCATTGTACGAGATCATAAATAGGCAATACTTTTCACAAAATTTTCACTTTCCAAGACTTTCTCACCTGATCAAAACAATGCAAACATCAACACAGAGCGCGTTAATCCGCTCCGTGATGTTGCATCAATCCGACCGATTGGATGATTTCGATCGTTTCGTATCTTTTGTGTTTTGTCGTGTTGTGCAAAATTTTCCGACCAATTGCAAGAACTAGCACACGAACGAGCGAGCGAGTTTTACCGATTCAAACCGAAGCTAAACTGAAGCAATAAACTAAAGGGGCACACTAGCGAATAGATGAACATAAGTTCATCTGTTGAACAAAAATTGACGAAACTTTAAGCTGATTAAGATTTCTCTTCTGTTGCTCACTTTATTGCATTACATTGCGTTGCATTGTCGAATTGTTTGAGCAATTTGTGGTGTTTTCAAATACTAGCAAAATTTTTTAGAGAAGAAAAAATACTAGTGGAAAGAAAGGCCTTTCGCTTTCAAGGTCGTTCAACAAACATTACTTCGCTTATGTCTCAACGACTCTGGTCAAACGTTTGTTGAACTTGAAACTACAAGTTTGACAAGCGTTCATCAGACTCTTGTCTAGTTATCGTTGCTCACCAAACATTGTGTTCTATTGTGTGTTCAATAACAGCGCATATAAATCCATTACACAGGCCAAAATATAATACGATATACGCTTGTACAATGTGTTGCACATCAATCAGTACAATAAACTTGTAATTGTTGTTGTTGGTATTTTTTCTCAATAATCACAACAACAGCACAATGTTACATAATACTGTATGATACTTAATGCAGTGTCAGGCATACTGATTTTGAAATCATCCAATGTTCCGTGACGCACGCAGCATCATCATTGCCACTGTTGTTAGATTTGTTGTTGTTGTTGTCAAAGTGTTGCATCCAATAGTGCGCTCTTAGTCAGCAAAAGTGAACACAACAAGATTGTTTCTATTTTTCAAAACATACATGAAGCAAACCACCAGTGACTGGTGTTGCAAATTTCTAAGTGTTAAACGACGCAACGGGTCGTTTGCATGGCCAAAACACAATGATGGTCACTTCGTTTGGTCACGAAGACACGCGCGCATACTTTACGTAGATTTTTGTGAACTCTGTGTACTTGTTGAACTCGTTTCTCTTGTGTTGTCTTGCTTTGAGCTGTAAGCTAACAATAATGATAATAACGAAGAGGAAAGATGATGCTTCTTTTGTTAAAAGAAGAAGAAGACGGCGAGCGAGCGCTAAAGGGGAGAAAAATTGACGCCAATTTGAATGATGCCGTCACTAATGACACTGTCTATCATAACAAGTACAATTGTGTAGTGCAGAAATTGTTGTGATCGCGACGGCAATAGCTTTTTCATCAAGTACTTTTTCGCTCACTTCCTGTAGCATTTGGATCGCACAAGCAAACAAGTGTATTGCAGCCAATACACTTATGAGCTATGGCAAGTGTCGTACTTGCTTCTCGATCCACACCTATGAAGTTTCACAGAAGCTTCAATCGAGTGTTTGGTGAGCAACAAGTTTCCATTGGCGTTCAAATTCGCGTTATTTTGCTGTGGACAACGTGACACGTAGCTTGACCACAACAACATTGGTTGTTGTGGCAAATCATTTGTTGTTTCAGCAGCAGCAGATGAACTAACCAAATAACAACAGCAGCGACAACAATTGATCTATCGAATTGAACTGAACCTGTGGTTAGTTTTGTGTGCGTGTGTGTGCTGACCAATAAAAATAGAAATAAAGACAGCCAAAGCAAGCTAACAACAATAAAATAAGAGAGAAAGAACGCTGTCGCTTCCAACTATTGCGTTCGTCATAATTCACGGTCACAGTTGCGTGAAATTCAAGTGACCGCAAAGTGCACACGACACACTCACACGCAGGCGTGCACGCCAGCGACTTGGCCAAAGTCGCGCCGCGCTACGTAGACGAAGGTCGTCCGTCCGGTCGACAAATCGCTTTTGCTTGTTCACTCACGCTCTTTCTCTCTTACTATGCAAGTGTAAGTTTTCGTTCGCAAAAACTGTTCGACTGGTGCACATGCACGAACGAACACACGACAAGTGCATTGGGTGCGTCGGTACTGCCTAATTTGTTTGTTGATCTGTCTGCCTGTCTGTGATTCTGTCTCTGTCTCTGTCTCAGTGTATAAGTTGTACAATTTCTACGATATTATGTGTCAGCAACAATTGTTGCTGTTCGTTGGCTCACAACCAACTCTGCTTTTGGTCATTGAACGCACCCCCAACAGCCAGCAGAACTGAAGCAGCTAGAAGATAAAGAATCTATGCACAACAGAAACACAATCAGCTATGTTGTCGGTCGTCGCAATGGCAACAACAATTGTACAAGAAATTTTACAATGAACAAACTTTATTATCATTAGTATTGTTCTGTAATTGTTGTAAATTGTGTTTGCCGTATGTGTGTGTGTGTACGAGGAACGGAAGTGCCAGACGTATCATTGGCAGCGGCAGCGGCAACGACAGCGTCAGAGGCATCAGCCTAAGTCAGCATCAACGACAGCCACATCAGCAATAATATTTTTGCTTGCTACAGCTGATACTAGTATAATCAGCCAGACACTTGTTGCTGGCCGGCCGACCGACCAGTCGAACAATGGCTTACAACAACAATGACAATCATTAGAATAGAACTAAAGATCAGAGGGCACAGCAACATTAATTAGTGCGCTAGTTTACAACCGAGTTCATTTTGAGAGTGCAGTTTGTCTATCCTACTGAACACTAGGACGACGATGACAACAACGACGACTCTTGACTTGATGAAGACAATGTCAGTGTCAGCAGCGTACAGGTTGTCATCGACACTACGATCTTAACATAACGTAATGAGAGCCTTACGAGGCATTTTGTTGTCGTTTGCAGTGATCAGCAACGACAGAACAAAGCAACATCAGTCAGAGATTAGGTGTCATTGACTGGCGAGTAGCCAATCAAGTGCATGTAAACTCGGCGACATGTTTCCATGCATATTTGATTTTTGTCTTTGTTCCGTTGTTGTTGATTATTAACAAGAAAAAGTTTCACTTACAGCTAATCCATCTCTCTGCCCGTCCGTTTGTTATAACTTCGTTGTTAGTGTGAGTGCGAGTTTGTGTACGCGGACAAACATTGACGGCAGCAGCAGCAGCAGCGATTGTGTTGCAAATTGTGAAAGCTATGATTCATCATTCGTTCTCTAGTTGTGTAATCACGACAGCAATCACATCTCCTTATTGTTTTACGTTAGTTATTGTTGTGTGTATGTGTGTGTGATATCACACAATTAGATTTAACACGCAGACAATGATCTCACTGACATTGCCAAAAAAGTGTGTTTGTGTATTGATGTTAAATGTTGTAAAATTATAAAATTTATCAGATGATAGTTTATGGCCACTGCAATTCAATTCAAAGTTTTTCGACCTTGAATTGAATTGTGCCAAATTATATTATCGCTCATAAACAACTTTATATAGTGTTTGTTCACAGGGCAAACACATCAATTGATGTTTGTGTGTGTGTGTCTGTGTGTGTGTGTGTGTGTGTGTGTGTGTGTGTGTATTCTGCACTAATCAAGGCATTATCAGCAGCAAAATAAATCATTGATCATTATTGGCCATTATTCACTCACGCCACACACAAACTTGGGCAACACAAGTCGCCCAAGTCTGCTAACGACACGCGGTTCATCAAATTTTACATGGTCAACATGTAAGAAGATGTTTGCTCAATCATCAATGTTAGAGTCAAGTTTAAATGTTTAGTCTTCGAGCTCGAGATTCGAACGGTTCGATTAGCACACCATTATCGCCACCAAGGCCATTATTGCATCATTCATATCCCATTAATAGCGTACGACAGCGTATCAGTTGGCGTTCGAGTGCACTCGGATGTACAGTATGGTCTAAACTTGTTGTGTCCACTTCTGCATAAAGTTATTACCGACAGTGTACAACTTATTTGTGGACACTTGGAAACACTTGAAAACTCGAAGTTTTCAGCATGCATGTTTAGGTGCATGTATTGCTTATCATCAATCAGCTGGTCTGGTGTTGCGTGCTCCATTACTGCGGCTTTTGATTGTGATTACGGAAGTTGCTGCTCTCAGTTTTGGTCGCTGAGAACAGCGCTACTCGAATATTTGAAAGAAAGGAAAAAAGTATGGATCAGATCGACATTTTTTCTCATTTCTTTAATTCAAATCGATGTTTATCGACTTTCAATCATAAAGAATGCTGTGTGTGAGTTTGTCGGTCACTTTTTGTCGATCACAAGCACACACAAGCACAACAACAGGTAGCATGTCGGACATGGATTCGTGTGTGTGTGTGTGTGTGTCTATTGTCGAAACATCATCGTCGCAAAGTCGACTGCAAGCACTGGTGGAAGTCGAAGAATGCGAGAAATACAATAATAGAACGGAACGGCGGGTGGCATTTCCGGTATTAGCTGCTGTCTTACCACAAGTGGCTAAGTAAGCTCAAATAAGTCGCTGTTGTAACTATTATTAGTATTATTAATATTATTATCTGCTACTGTTTGCCAGCACAAGGCTAGACAAAGGCTATGTGTGTGTATGACCTTGGCCATCAACATCAGAATCAAAATCCATTATGATCGTGTCCATAGTGTATCTCAATCTTAATATTTCATTTTTGGAATATCGTTTTTCTATTCCATTATATATCCCATTTCCTTGTCAATATTCTCTCGTGCGTTCTATTTAGATTTCTTAGGTTCTTTTAGTCTAAATTTTGAAAAAAAAAATGATTTTCTCGTCTAATGACTTCTATCGGATGGAAATCAAAACCGTCTCAAGAGAGAAAGCAAATGTAGTAGAGTCTCGTTCACTTCCAGTTTCAACAATGCCAATTCTCTCTGAAAAGTTTACCAATATTTTGTGAAAAGTTTCTGATGCGTGCATATCGTGAATTTAGACCATCTATGATAGTTGTTGTTTTTGTTGGCCATCAGTTTGACCATTGAATTGGCGCCAGGGTGCAGGTCACGGCAGTCTGGCCATTTTGTTCGTTCGTTAGTTCGCCTGCCTTCGTTTTCATTCCAGTCTATGTTGCACTGTTGCGTGCCTCATGTCGGCAAACTGATTGCATTTAATGTGCACTATATACAACTGCTACAGTAAGTTTAGCAACGGGTAACAAGTAAACTTGAGTAACGGTTCAAGTTCAGCCTGTAGCTCAGCTGCACGATGACTAACTAAATAGTTGGTCGCCGCCAATCAAGCAGCAACCGGAATTGTTGCAAACGCCACCCGTTGCTTAATGCTATAGTCAATGCAATGGCTGAACGATAGCTCACGTTATGTCATGTCACGCCATCAACGCCGCCGACGCCGCCGCTGCAATCCATCGATCTGTTTGGTTTTATCGAGCTGTTAGTTCGGAACTGTCCACCTGTCACGACTTGAATTGGGCACACGATGAGATTGAGCATAAGAGTCGAACGCAAATGAAGTGACTCACGACACAGTGCAAATCACTGGACGCCAAACTGACAGGCTGTTGTTGAGCTTGTTTTAATTCTGTCGGTTGAACAGTTAATAGTTAGTTTGTTCGTTCGTTCGTTCATTGGTTGGTTAGTTAATTTTCAAGTTCAATGCCTCGATAACTGTGATTGTGAAAAATTTGCTTCAATTGCAATTGCTGTGTGAATTATTTCTCATTCTGGGCCAAAATTCACAAACAAGCGCTCTCTCATTTACCAAACAATTTTGGCATTTCTTAGCATTGATTGATTGATTGACTCACTGACGTAATAGCACTTATTAAGACTAATCTACGAGACTCTTTAGTGAATTAACTCTTTATCGAGAGCCGTGAAACCGTAACTGCTCCGTCGTTGTTGTCGTTACTCTATTCTAGTGATTGATTGGCTCGTGCACAACACAAGCGATGATTGGCCTGCGGCACTTCTCTTCTGGCTCGGGCGCGTACACTCGTTTAATCCTCATCAGGGCGTCACATAAGAACATGATTGACGACCAACCGCAGCAAGTACCGTTACCGTATCATTCGTTCGTTCGTTCGTTCTATGATGAACGTCGTTAATTGATATCCGTGCACCTGTAACAAACGATAAACACTGTTACCAATGTCTAAGTGCTTCGATCAATAGATTTGAAACCCTCAAAGCTTCGCACGATGAAAGACCGAAACATGAATGACCAAGATAGCTTATTTTGTTGTTAACTGAATCAGATTCAGAACTGATCAATACCTGCTGACCGCGTGCCCATAGGCGCTTCACTCTTTTATCATACATTGCTAGGCCACAATGACCAGTGGCTGTATGCCGGCAGGTGCTGTTCTGATGCAAAACTCCGGAAACTCGGCAACGAAATTGATAAGAAACATTCTTCCTGGTTCCACATGGAACAGTAACGATCGACTGCTGATCGTCGTCAAATTAATCGTTAATCGCAACTGTTGATTTGTGGATTCACAAAGTCGATCAGTATTTCACAGACATCTGAGAGTCTTCTTGCTGTTTGTTTTCTACATTTCGTCCCATTGTTTTTAATTTTAATCTCAAAGAGAAGACCAACAAACCGAAAGACTCTGTTTTTGAGACGCTTCTTAGCTCATCGATGTATTTTTAAACCTTTTAGTAGCTGTGATGATAGTATAATGTGATTTATACTATCATTCAAATCCAACGATAACTGAAAATTGTTCATTGATATTGTTATTGATTGAGAGTGCTGTTCACCGATTGGGCCACTTGAAATGAGACTCTTGAGAATAACATGCTCTTGTCTTGTGAGCATGTAACAGTTTCAAAATTCAGTTTCATCAGACAAAAAGTCAAGTGTAAGTCGAGTGGTTTCGCGCAAAATTAACCTTCAAACTTCGATTCATCGAACGACGGAAGGACGTACAAAATTAGAGACGCACACACTTATTACGTCTACCTGATGAAGATGATGAAACATTACAAATCGTGTCGAGACATGACGTTGCGTGCGGCGTCTTCATTGATCCAGGTGATCGATTTTTTGCTCCACATTTTCTTCGTCTTCCGTATCTTTTTGTTGTTCATTATTGCGATGTTGGGAGCTCACTCACTCATGAATCACTCAATGATCAGTCAATCAGTTTTGTTCAAGCCACCTATGCGCTTATCCCTGTGCTAAGCAAAAAATTCTTTACAAAAGTGAGGATGTAAAGCGGCATAAAGTGAACACCATGCCGATGGAACAACTGTTCGATTGTCTATGTATGATAAAAAGACAAGAAAATATAAATTGAATGCTGATTTTCATCAATGCTTTCATCAGCCTCTGAGGACACCAGAAGCTGTATCAGATGCAATAACAACAAGTGATTGGCAAGTTTGAACGATCGATCTGACTACGATAAGCTAGACAGTTGCACGCTCTCTGATGGCCCGACGACATGCTCACTCTCTTGTTCATTCGATTGTTAGTAGCTGTTGCATCATTCAGTATTGTGAGTGTGTTTGTGTATCATTTTCGATGAGCCAATCGATCAATACGATGGCGTCAGTTATTATGTGCTGCGCTCGACACAAAATCACAATCCACACACGACAAAATGAGTAGCAAACACAGATGAACTGATGATGAATGTTGTGAAAAGAATGATGAGAAGAAAAAAGGGAGAAAAAAGAATACAAATACAAAATCACGGCCATTTTCATGCCAACCAATTGTTATTAGAGTTATCAGAGTGTGCCAATGACCATCATTCATCGAGATTCTCACGATCGTAACGTAACTAAACATGTCAGCGCCGATAACAACAATTCAATTCAACGAGCTTGGATTGAATTGTTGCTCAGTTCTAACCCTGCCATTCGTTTGGCTGTCGGTTGAATTGGATGGAAAAAAATAAATAAAAACGAACAGAAATGGAATTTTCCATTTTTCGTTCGTTGATGCTGTTATGCTGGTCGTGTATTCTCTGTTTTGACTCTCGTTCGATGTTCAAATGATGACAGACACAGAAACCGCAACACTTGACTTGCTTCTCATTCTGACTCATCGTATCAATGGCAACGACAGCAACCA
The DNA here is from genome assembly GCA_019968535.1 of Fragariocoptes setiger. NCBI lineage: Eukaryota > Metazoa > Arthropoda > Arachnida > Trombidiformes > Phytoptidae > Fragariocoptes > Fragariocoptes setiger. The sequence continues at coordinate 145,138 of JAIFTH010000005.1, read as the reverse complement.
GAACTGTAGCAAGTGTTGCCCTTGATTGGTAGGCCAATAAAAATATATAAAGTTTTATTGCACACATCAAAAGTTGGGTTTGAACATTCAATGTGTCGAAACACATCAAATGGAAAAGCCTTTCTATCGAAAAAAAAAGCCGGCCGCAATCTTATTCTGAAAATGAAAATGACGAGAGCAACGAAAGCTACAACAAAGCTGCTAGAAAGTCTACGGTAGCACATACACAGAGAGAGAGAGAGAGAGAGAGAGAGGAGAAGCGATTCAATGTCGAGCGTGTGGAGTTTTGTTTGCCGACGACAGGTGTAACGGTGCACCGTTTCATCGTTGATTTCTGACTTTCCTTGTTGCGACATTTCACATACAGACACAAATAAAGCTTGATATCAAATAGAGCTGGCCTTGATTTTTAGGCTTCCAACAACACCAGTCTTGTTTCTTTATTTCTTTTTTGTATGTTTTTGTCAACCTAGAGACCAGTCACTTGCTACCGTTGTTGATTGAATGATTTTAACTATAGCAATGATTTTAACTGTGGCATGAAAATGTGCAAAAGCAGCATAGTTGGAGCAAAAGGTGATGGACAAATCATTGAAGAGTTTGTAGGAGTAGTTGAGGCATTGAGAATTAGGTCGCATTTATTACGATTACATTTCCGATCGATCAGCAAACTATCGAATGCAACACAACGCAGTGCATCAGGCGTGCAGGAAAGTATGCGGCAAGTTTTTTACTACTCTCGCCTAATAATGAATGAAAATAAAAAAAGGAGCAATATTGACCAATTCTAATTCATTAGGCATTCCAATTTTCTCTTTTGTGTCTCTACTGCTCTAACTAGAGATGTTCGACATTCGGCCGCGTAATTCGATAGTGAGTATCGATCGCTAATAGTGTGATCATTTTATTTGTTTTAGTAATTCATTTCAACGCTCAACAGCATGTTCGTTCGTTCAATGTAGCTTCTTCTTATCCTCATAGCGTTTGCCGCCTTAGCATTAACATATCAGTGGCTGATACCTGGAGTAACTTTGACGCAGGCCACTTATTTTGTACTGATCGTTGGCACATGTGCGAGTGGTTAAGTGGAAGTAAAAGACTGTTAAGCTATTGCTTGTTAGTGGGCAGTAAGTGAAGATTTCCATGATAATCAGGTTATTCCAGGTTTCAAGGTCAGTCGTGTCGTGTTGGGCAAGCGAGCGAGCAAACGGCCAGCAAGGTCAGGTCCTTGTCATTTACCGAATCAGCACCCAATCGATTGATATGTTAATTAAGATTGTTCAAAGATTGAGATCATGACATTTCGGCGTTCGGCCGAAATTCGCTATTCGGTCTATTTCTTTTTAGCATGTCCTCACCTGTTCTTCTCGATCTCTGTTGTTCGCTAGTTCATTCGTTCGTCTGGCTAAGCAGTGAAAATCTATATGCTGTCTTCTGCTTCCTTTTCCTCTCAACACTCGCTTTCCTTCCTTGTGTGTGCACACCTCTCACTTGTGTATCAATGATAACGGGCCAATTAGATGTTTTCCAAACTTTTCATTCTTATTCTGCCTTCTCTCACCTTTCATCATTTACCTTTACTTAGATACCTTTTCTTGAAGCGTTTTTTAAGCGCCAAAATTTGGCTCCAATATATACATGAGATATAAGTGTGTGAGAGCCTTGTTTAACGCACGATAAATGATTAATTAATCACTATCCGATCATTAACCGATCTAGCACACATATACATGTATTAATGCTCCAACGATCAGCGAGAGAAAACTTTTCAAAGTAGCAGTAATAGAACATCTAAGATTGATCTGGCCAGCACAAAACTAGAGAACTTGACCAGGAATTAGTGAATCAGAAGAACAGAGACCTGATTTTGCTCCAATTCACTTCATTTCGTTTCATTTCATTTGTGTGAGAGTGTGTCCAATAGATTCTAGTATTCTGTTTGTGTGTGTGTGTATTTGTATTTGTATTCCTATTGCTATGTCAAGCTTAATAGCTTAAAACAGAGCAATAACAAATGTGTAGACCAAATGTTGTTACAGATCTAATCGTACTGTGGCGCGTGTGTTGTGCTGTTGCTGGTTTAACTCTAATCAGTTTAGTTGTTGCTTGATGAACCCTGCTGCACTTGTTTCGCTGGGCAATTAATTAAGCTGTCTGTGTCCGTAATTGGCTGATTCTTGAATATCAAAAAGCTCTACATCAACACACTGTTTATCTCTATTCTTGCTATTCAATTCTATTTGACGATTCTCTACTTAATTGATGCCATTGATTCATTCATTTCTTATTCGGCCGACTACAGCCGACTGCAACTGAATCCGGTACACACATTTTATGCTCTACCGTTATCTCTCAGACTGTTATCTAACTGTTCGATATTATCTTTACACGTTCACCTGTTTCTTCCTCTTCCCTTGGCATCACTGCGATCTGATATGATATGATTTTGTCTCGCAATTGTTGGATCGACTCATAAAATCAATCAATCGTCTGATGTTGATTCTATTGTTGACCGGAACAATAACAATAACAACACTCACTATCACCATCACAAAACAATCGCGCAACAATCATAAAACAAAATTCCACGGCGACGGCACCCATCGCACCTGTGTGCAAATTACATTGATCCTGTGTGCATCATAAACGTACTATCAATACAGACGCAAGAACACAATTATATTGAGGACTCAATTGTGTGTCAGAGTGCACCGAATCATAGGTAAGTTCAGTAGTTGTTTAGTCTTTTAGTGATCTAATGATTTAACCAGCGTTTTATGCCGTTGGCAGTTTGCAGTTTGAGCAGATGTAGTCGCCACTTGTTATTGTGATCGTTTGTATTCACTGGCTCAGTGTCTGATTGTGAGTGTGTGAGCATCAGCGGTTTCAGTGCGAACTTTAGTGCTAACTTTGAAGCATTTGAGTTCCAATCGACATAATACACGTACACCTAAGCCAACATTTTGATCCAACAATTAAAACGTTTTCGTCTTGAGTCAAAAATGAGATCTAAATTGATTCTACGCTTGTTACGAAAATGACTTCCGATCGAGATCGCATCACACAAGCTAAAGAGAAAGAGAGCACATTTTGGCGCCATTGACTATTGATTGATGCTTCTTTTTTGTGCGAACAACAAATGTTCTTACTGACAAAAGACAAAAAATTGTGAGACAAAAGATGCTTTTATTATCATTTCTTGTGCAGTCTTTTGTCTGGATTGTTAGCTGAAGAAAACCTTAAAAAGCAGCTCACATAAGCTCAGGAGTAGTTTGAGCAGATTAGCAGCCAACAGCAATTCTTTGTGTGCTGCGTGTGTGTCGTCAACTATCGTTATTGATTTGTCGAGATAGCTCAAACTTGAGATTGGAATTAGAAATGGAAATTAAAAGAATTTCCCGACGAGATCAAGAAGTTGGACCAATTGTGATGAAATGCGAATTCAGTTTTGTTTCATGAGAATATTGATAGCAATATCAGCGTCCTATCTCAGTTTTCAAACGCCAATGATAGAATGTGGCCGAGCGGAGTCAAGTTGTATCATGGCAGTCGACTTTCTATTAGAGAGTTTTTCAAAGTTTTTAGTCTCATCGAGTGTGTTTTGCTCTGTAGAGATCAACTGGGATTTTTATCAAAAGTGAACTTCACTTCGTGTGTGATTCGACTAGAGAGTCGAGCTCAGAAAGTTAAGTTTACTAAGTGTTGTGTGCGTGTGACGTGCTACAATAGTGGCAACGAACCCATTGGCTTTGCTCTTCTTTTGGCTTTGAGAGAACCAACTCTCGAGAATTCAACTGTAACAGCAGCAACAACAAGATTGATTGATAACTAGGACACGAGCCACACAAACTGATTCATTGAATCAGAACTGATTGAGCCAGCCGATCATGACAATGGTCGCTACCATGTCCGTTTGTCTATTCGCCCGGCGAAATGTTTTCTGCCTTCTTGTTCGCTTGCTTGTCGACGGTCGACAGTCGACACTACATGAGCATCGCTGACACACACACGCACACAACTTTTGTCAGAATACCTCCGTTAGTCTGTATTCAACCAGTTGGGCTGTTTATCAGGTGGTCAGTCGCACAATCAGCCGACAACAGATAGTTAAGCAGAGAACAGACTGATGGACGGACGGACGGACAGATCGTCACGCTGATTAGCGACTTTAATCAGTCACAAATCAGTGCCTGATACGAGCGCTCGATTCTTTGCCATTCTCCCGCTCCTCTGATTCACTGTTTAGTTTGCACAAACTTTATAATTGCCTGCGCACAAAGTTGATCAATAGATATAAGAGATATTCTGTGTTGGCGCTCCCCTGCGAAATAGAGATAAATCTTTGTCTCACAATCTTTGTCAGTGGTGAGATGGTGATTGGTATTTGGCGTAAGCCTCAGGTTGACTTCTCTCTCCTTCATATTGATCATTGCCGTTCAGATTTGTCAGCTCAAAACTGACATCGAACTTGAAACGTCGGAATGACTTTGGCATGACATTTCGATTGATCACACAATCTAACTATCTAACTGCCTAGCAGTCAATTTTGTGGACCACAACAAATCACTCTCACTCTCTCTCTCTCTCTCTCTTTCTTTCTTTCTTGACTTTGTCAACCCTTTTGAGCTGTAACGGGCCACACCCACTTCATTTGTATTCTTCAGTCGACAGGCACATGCACATTCTATCGAGAAAATACGTGATCGAAAATGTTCGGTGAAATCGAAAGTTGTCGTTTGTTAATTTGACACATCACACAGTCGACACTGTGCGTTTGAGACGTTCATCGTTAGCTTCACATGGCCATTGAGCGGCGAATCGACACCTAGCGGCAATTCTGTGAACTACAAATGTAAACACACATCTTTGACGCATCCTATGATTCACTATTGATTCCGTGCAATAAGAATTCTGTGGCACTAATTGCAAAATATCGGCTATTTATTCGTTCTTATTTTTGTGCTGAAATATCCCAGAGATTAATAAGTTCACTCAACTTCAACGTTGCGTCAACATGAGTGAGTTCAACAACAGCAACAGCAGCCAATATTGCAGCTACCAAAATATGCAGATTCTATATGTTAACACATGTTGCTAATATACCAAAGCATTATCATTGCTGTGATGCGATAATATCATTGGATTCAAGTAAACAATGACAACACTATTTCTTTATGAGTTGTGTTTATGTTGTAGCTTCATCATCAGCATTACAATTCCTGCATTCAAATCTGATTCAATTATTCTCGAGGTTTCTGATTGGGTCCGATGAGTTAACAAGTTAGTTGTTGTTATTCTGTTGAAGAGAATAGAACAAGACTTCATTTGTTCAATTTGTAGAATGTTAGTGGCCCGCATGCTGTTGTGTTTGACAGAATCACATAGAGACACACGACTCGTGATTACGCAGACATTTGCTGGCTGCTATTAGTGAAGCGTGAAAAACAACAACTAAACAAATACTGTGTGCGCCCCTATCGTGTCATTGTCGTGGTATTCTTGTCACTACCCCATCTTCGATAGTCGATATTATCCGATAGCATTCGACAGCAGGTCGTTAGCAAGACCGAGTTAGCAGCCTGACTGAGTACCTGTTGAAAAGAATCTCACAGTAATCAACTAAAGCAAGCTAAAGTTCCGTTTCAATCTCGATCGTGTAATGTCGACAATAAATTCTGTCGGAAGTTACTGATGACAGTAAGTTGCATGGTACATTTTCAAATGTGTGTATTGTGTGTTTGCCATGAACACTCGGCTGGCCGGTTCACTGACTGGCTAGCATATTAGCGCCGAGACGACGCAATGAGACAAACCCCCGCCGTTCTTCTCAAGAGCGAGATACGTTTGCATTTCATGTGTGCTGCCAATCAAACAACACACATTTCAAGTCACTTCAGTCAGCACGGCAAAGCAAAGAAGTTTCTGGCATCCTTCAAAAGTGCACGAACCAATCATGTCGTACAGACTCCATAGTTCGTCTCGATATTTGTAAGCAAACAAACTCCGAAATAGAGGAACAGTATAACGGAATCTTCTGAACACTGAGTATTGATCTGAATTTGACCGAATTTCCGGTGTCATGACTGGCGACTTTTTATTCCGTTGATCCAGTCAGTCAGTCGGTCAGTCAGCTTATCAACTGAGACCAAAAGAAATGTAGACCATCGAATATCTATGAGTTTGGTAGGCAAATTTCCAGACGAATCTCTTCTCTTGTTTTAATTCGTGATTGGAACTATTGATTAATATAATTATTAAAGCAATCGCTCTCCTCAACAGAGAGAAAAAGAGAAAGCGCAAGTCAATAATTCTTTTCCAGGTCGAGGCTGAACACTTACTAAGGTGTGCAACAGGTGCATCACGGGAAAGAAAGAGAGAGAAGGCCGCCGCTGCCGCAAGGAAGTCGTGCTTTTATTTTTAGTTCGTCTCTTTTTTATATTGATATTGATAGTGTCGAGTGCTGACTCACAAATCCTTGGCCTTCCTTTCATTTACTTCAACTCAACTCAACACAATCTCCATATCTCGACCACTTGTTGCGGCAGCAAGTTTTTCGCTTTGATTATTATTATTATTATTTAAGAGAGCGCTGCAATATTTTGTCTGTCTTATTTCCATTAACTCTATTGCCATTGACTTGAACACTCACTTAGTACATTAAATATTGAGCATTCAAGCGTCGCTCTGATTGACTTTTAATCTTGAAGCTTTGAAAGCTTTAGAAGCAAAAATTAAGCTGCCAAAGCACTTGTTACCTTGTGCTGTGTGTGTCTGTGTGTTGACCATAAAATGTAAATGTCGGTCAGCAGTGCAATGTTTGTTCGAGTCACTCTCACCATCGTCAGTGACACAACAAACGAACGCTGTTACTGCTGCCACTTTTGTTCTTCCATATCATTGATCCTGTCGAGTTGCTGACAAGTGCACTTGTCGTCGACCGGACGAGGTGACGACATAAACATTGGTGAACAAACAGTCACAGACAGACATACAAGCACACCTTTATCAGATTGAGAGACGGACAGACAGAACGACAGACGCGACCGCTCTCGAGGTCAACGAGGTCTAATACAGATATCTCGACGATGTATGTTTGTGTGAGACGTGGCTATCCCTTGTTGTTGTGTGTGTGTTGTCTTTAATCGATGATATTCGATTAGAGTGAAAGTCTATTAGTTTATCGTTAGTTTATCTAATAGTGACTATAGTTGGTCGGCTATTCATGTATCAACCAGCTAGTTGCCAGCTAGTTGTCGCCTACTTAGCGCGACTAACTTAGTTGCGCGACTAACGACAAAGTTCGACAGAATCACTTTCGACTAGAGATTTTCCAGAAAAAAATTTCAAGAGAGTTTTCATGAAGAGTCGTTTTTATTGAATTAATAGGGGCGAGTGATAACGATGATGTCTTAAATCAAATGTGACGATGATTACATAAATAACTTTCCATAACTTAAGTGTTTCAATTTACTGAAGCTGTTAGCATCACAGTGGCTTACAGCTCGCTGTTGGTGATATAAATTGCAGTCCAACTGCCAACTTCACTCACCCAGCTTACAATGTAAAGACAGTGTTCAAATCAAATGACAATATAATAGCTTAAGCTGCCGGCTAATTGGAACACTCTGTCAACAGTGTATGGATTTGCTTGGGTATATGCGACAAAACCCCAAATCTCTCCCAGCATTATATGTATAATGTTGTGTCGAGGTTAAGCAAATTTGAGCTATTTATGTGTGTCCGTCTGTGTATATGTTTGATAAGATTTAAGTAAATCTTATTATAATTGAATAGAGAAGATGGCGAATGCTAATTTGACAAAGAATTATTGAACCGTTGTGAAGATTGAAAGTCGGTTGAAATTGCACTCTCACCAACAATGAAGCACACTTTCTTATTTTTAGCACAAGCTTATTGTTGGCATCAGATTGTGAATGTTGCGTAACATATTGTAATTACAGTGCACAGGTAGTCTTGCCTGTCACCTAGATTTTTTTTTCTTTCCCATTTGGTTATTACCTTCGCTCTAGCGTGCAAAATTTAGCCGCAACCAATCAGCGTTCAGAGGGAACAGAAAATTTTCAAATAAAATCTTAAATGAATAAAGTGAACAAAAACACTGACCATGATTTAGTGACAAACTAACGAGCCATAAGTGGTTTGTTAGCGGACGCACAGACACAGAGTGAGTGTTGACAGGCTACTTAGCGAGTGAGCTAGTGTTGTGGCAACAGCACGGACACTTGTGTTGCTGTTGTCGTCGCTGTTGTTACGTAAGATTGGCGTAAGGTTTGTGTGTATGAAAGTGACAAGTTTCATTTCTATCAAAGGCCAGTAAAGAAAACAGTGCTGCAAATGAAGCTGATTGTGATTGTTGCTGATTGTGATCGCTGCAGCCAGTCATCGCCATTTCCATTGCTCGATTGCTAGCAATTGGCTATGTTGTGAGTAACCTTCGAACACAGCAATGTTTTTTTCAACGCAGGCGACGAAGGACGAACCGCGTAAGAAGAGTCTGCTTTTAGCGTCGGAATTTTAATTGGCGCGCGTGCTCTTACTATCTCATTCTGTTGTAGTCGATGTTTTGGTCGAGGTTTGATGTTCGATATAGTGACATCATCAGGCTATTCTGCAGCTGGCTACACCGGTAGTGTGTGAGAGCCTTCAATATCCAATTGATTCAAGTGTCGTAGCGTACCGTGTCGTGTCGTGTCGTGTCGTGTCGTGAGGTGGCGTGGCGTGGCGTAGTAAGTGTGATGACGTAACAACATTGCCTGTCAGACGTTGACAGTTTGTTTATAATAGCTGTCAACTTTGTTTTTGGCTACTCAATTAACTGTTCTGTGAGACCCGAATCAAAGCGACAATAAGAACAGAGCGAAGAAAGAGAAAAAAGTTGCAGTCCTATTTTTTTCCGTTCGTTCGTTTGCTTTTTGTTGTTGTTGCTATTGATGAGGTGCCACGATAGAATCCCCAAGTCAATCAAAACTTTCGTTTGCATGCTTTTCAACCAGCAGCTCATCGGGCAGTTATCAAAAATAACTGACATCAGACGAGTCAAAATTTCTCATCTGACAGCGAACAAATTGAAAGTGAAAGCTCTAAAAATAACACTCGACTAACTGATTGCTGTGATTAGCAATTTGTGTGTTCCTATGCTAACAATAACAACAGGAACAACAACTAGAGAAACAACAACAATAGGCGCGCCTCTATGAGAGATAATACTAGCTGCAAGAAAAGCAACAACAACAGCAGTGTCCGAGTCAAAGCCAGAAGTAAAGGCAAGAGAGAGAGAGAGAGAGATGGCCGCTGTTATCGATTTTGCTGGTATATTGTGACTTGCTGCTGCTGCTACTTCTGCTGCTCATGTTATTGATATTGCACTTACTGTGGCTGATGCTGATTATGATGCCCATGTCAATGACGAGTTGTAAGCACGAAAGTGTATGTGTGTGAGTGTGTAAGTGTGTAACATGATATCATCAGCACGCGTGCTTCATCTCTAACTTTGACTCTAGATACTCAAGATAGAGCTCTCAATAACAACAAGCACTGTTGTTGTTGCTGACAATCTCTTCTGGCAAGCTTGAATTTTGTAATGCTGCTTTGACTGCAGTGCACTTCTAGTGAAAAGCACAGTTCAAAGCTCAATGGTCAGCAACAATGCAAATCATTGTTGACGGCGTCGCCTTCAACAGCAGCAGCAGCAGCAACAACAACAACGCAGTCAGTAGATACAACAATTGATTTGTTGCAAGCTGACTCACTCACGATCAGCAACCAACAGCAAACAGTTTGGCATACCGATCGATGGATATAACTAACTGTTGCTGTGCGATGCGATGTAAGATCGTTGGCTAAGATTGGCAAGATCGCGTGTCGAACTCACGCTTCTATTCTTTTTATTTTTCGTTGACTTCACCTTTGACATGAACAACTATAGCTTTTAGTTCAGCTTTACCAACTCTCTCACTTTGGCGTGATGCAACGCATGACTTTAGAAGCTAATATTGTTGCTAAATCATATCTGGCCGCATCGGACTCAAAAACAAAATCAAACCTGAGATTCAACGAATCATTTTTACTGTGCGTGTGTACGATAAATACTTTTGTTCTCGAAGCTTTCATTCTATTTTTCTCTTTAGAACAAATCTCTTCTTCTTCTTCTTTGTTGATCGGTTGCTCGCTGGTTCGCTTACTCGGTGAAAGTGATCGCTAAAACGGAAACATACCACAGCAACGTGTATATCTTTTATTTTCTTCTCTCTGATCGTTCTTTGTGACTGCGTAAATGTTCGTTCTGTTGTGAACCCTGTGAAACCTGTCGGTCCATCATAATGGAATTGAACATGTAGAAATCTAAAAGGAAGTGATGTAACAACGACAAACATCTCACGGAGCAAGCGATGCAATCAATTCATCCTCGATCTTACAAGTTAGTGTGTGCAACGATAGTCGATATTTAGTTGCAGTTAGTTTGCACAACAAACTGGTGTCAAACGATAATGAACATGAATATGTAGGCTCACCTGAGAAGAATTTATCTTGTGCAACGATATGACTTTTATTATAAATGCTCATGAATGCCAAGTGCAGAATGCTGTGTGTGTGTGTGTTCCATTGTAATTTGCGAGTCGAGCACACTTGCAGTAGACATGTGAATAATGAAACACCGACAACTAGTGCCTCGATGATTGGTGACGACAAGTGGCATACACATTTACACACAAACATCTTAAGACCACCACACTTGACCGCAAAGTCACGATTCTTTCACGAGATTCTACCATTGAATGCAATAGGGCAAGCCGGTTCACTGCTTTGTGTTCAACACCCCCCCTTACTCTCACAACAATCAATGATCTTAAAATCAAAATTATCAATTATTGAACTCAACTGACTCTTATCTCTCTCTCTCCCCCAAAATTTCATTTCCTTCAATTCACAAATACTTGACATCAACACCAACACGCCGATTTATATTCAAATTATCATCTTTGTGTATGTGTTCATCTTTGATTGCACAACAGAACGATTGTCGCAATGCGAGGGCCGCGAACTAAGACGAGCGCTGTTTTCCTTGAAGCAAATATTTCAAGATGACAAAGATTTGGTGCACGAATTTGTCAACAACGACGGATTGGCATGTCTTATCAAGATTGCCGCCAACACGGATCAAAATCATCCCAATTACATTCTTAGAGGTAAGTTCATATTGATTATTTCGAACAGAGTTTCGATCCGAATAATAGATGGTCGTTTAGGGTGAAAAGTGTGTCGCAAGGCAGAAAGTGTATTATTTTGGTCAATTTTTTTCATTTACGATTAGCTATCGATTCCTATTGATTGTGGATGTGACTAGTTTGCTGGCCCCACAGCGGGGCGTCTGACGAACTAATAAAGCAATGTGTGATCGATCAGATGTGTTTTCATCTCTAACAAGCCAGTACAGGTAAACGACTCCTAGGCATTGGAATGTATTTCAATTGTGTGCTCCAAATTTTCATTTTCATTTTCTTTTTACGAATCTCTTTCTCATTTCTATTCATACACACAAATTTTTATGAACAGGTGAAATCAATGTAGCCACACATGGTCGCGTTGATCGTTCACACAAAACGATTGGTTCTACTTTCTTCTCGAAGAAGAAATCAAGGCACGTCTTAAACATTGACGGGTGCAATACTTTGTTTTTTTGTTCATAAATGTTTGTTAAGATAAGCCGTGAATGCTATGGCTAGAAGAGTCCAGAGAGAATGAGACAGCAGGAGGCGATACTCTTTATAATTTGGACGAGGAATTGGGTGATCTCGATCTCCCAATTAATCGCTCTCAAAGGTTCTCGTGTGGCACTATTTTTGTTTTTTCCCTCATTCGTTCGTTCATAGTCGAGTTTTGAGTTGAGAAGAATCTTATTGATGATGAAACGACATATAAACGAATTTCCTCTCTCAAGTGCTAATGATCTCATGCCATATTCTATTTCGTTCGATGGTGACCTTTTACAATTACTCTTTCACCTAGTGCCATCAACTTACAAAGAACGCTGTGCGCGTTTATGTTACATACAACGTTGTAAAGCGTCAAGGGTGATCGACACACATACAGAGTGAATAATGTCATCGACACTATTCGATGGTAGAATTGTTTGAGAGTCTGTGGTGCAAATTTAAATTGGCCAACAAATTCAAGCTATCAAGCAATCAACGTTCAAGCACGCAGCGTATTGACCTGAGATTAAAGTTGTGTGCAATGTTGGCTGTCATTCAAACTATGCGAACTAGTCTATTCTCTCTCCAACATTTTTCCATTTTCTATTCTGAAGCATTGTGTGTCATGCCTATTTCTCACGTTTCACATACACAACGTCAAGTTGTTATCATTATTTTTTGTTGATGCATACTCTCGGCAAAGCAGATTCTAATTTACAGACTGAAAGCTCGATTTGATTTGGCCATTTTTTCCCTGATTAGTGGGGCGAGTTCACGAGACCATAGCACTAGCAGCAGCAGCAGCAACAACAACGACAACAACGTTTAACAAGCTCGCTTGCTGCTTTTTGTCAGCTTGTTTCGCTCGTTTGCGCAACAGCAGGTGCTTTGGCACAGCCATTCAAATCGGCATACATATTGATGAAGCACCACTCATCTCTCAATCTGACGTTCATTTTCATTCGTGTTGTTCATTTTCACGAACTCTCATTTCATTCTCATTTCAATGAGAGCACATTTTTCATGCTCTCATTTACTGCTCATTTTCTTACGATGCTATTTTGGCACGTTTTGCTACTCTCTCGAGGCGGCTTCTCTTTCAATTTAATTCTCCAGAAGAACAATTTGTCATTGAAACATCTCAACCAAACTCTAATCAATGTATCTCGTTCGTCTATTCGGCGTTTATCCTGTGGACATTGAACAACACTCGAACGAATTCCGTTGTCCGTCAAACAACAATAGCTTTGGGTCAAGTCATGATCTACGTGGACGGAATGAACGGTGTCATCAAACATAACGAGACCATTCAATGGCTTTATTCGTTGGTTGCATCGCAGGTGAGTTTTCTCTTCTTCTTCTTTTTTACAACCTCATTGTTTGTGACACTGTGTCCATATTTCAATCTAAATCATACACAAAATCTCATTTTCTAACTGTTATCTTTTATGGTGATATCTTTATTATCGATTGGACCATCAAATTGGATTTGGACTATCAACTTCAATCGATTACAGTATCGATTGGTGGTCAAGACCGCGCTGAAATTGTTGCTAGTTTTTGTCGAGTACAGTCATTCGAATTGTTTGCTAATGGCGCACGCTTTGCGAGCCGTCGACGGACAAAGAGGTAAGTTTCAACATTCATTGATGATTTGAAGAGCTCAAAACTTGTAGCAATTGTTTCATCTTTCAACTGTGTATAATCAGCCATACAACAGCGAGCAATATCCAACTAAAACAAGCTATGTTCATATAGTAGTTGCTACAACTACCACCTGGAGTAGTAGTAGTATGGCGTTAAACAGGTGAACAGACAGTTGTGAACACACACCGAGTTGAAACATTATTTGTTTGTTTGTCTCTAAACTTGACTTACTGCAGTTTGCCCTGCTTGTGTATGCTAAACATAAAGATCTCAACAAACAAGCCAGAGGAGATAACACTAGGTACTAGAGAGTTTTAGAGCGAGAGTTCTTTCGGAGCTTCGCGAGAGCCAGCGAGCGCTTATTGAGTTCGTTTGCACCCAACAACAGGTGCCAACACACACACAGATACTACAGTTCCCGGACAGGTGACTTATTCTATTCTGACTTAGTGCTCTTTTATCATCCGATAATCTCATTCTAGACAATTGTCTCAACAAGTGTGCGAATGTGAGAGATCTTGCTGAAATGATATGTTTCATTATTTTGTTTCAAAAGAATGGACCAGCTTTCTTGAGTTCTCGCTTACTTTTAGCAACATTTGCCTGTCGCTTGCCGATAAAGTTAGTTGTTCAATTATCAACAACAAAAACGCACGAGTGCCGCACGAACTGCTGTGGACACACGGAATAGACAAATGAAAGTTGGTTTGAAAATGTTCGAAATGCTACACATGCACAAGCTCGCTCGAACACACTGGCACATAATAAAACGGAGTTGTTGTTATTATCGAATGTTCAACAACAAAACCATAAACTTACAAGCTACTTTACAAATTATTACGAACGTGTGATCTACAGGTGTCGTTGCATAATGTCAGATGCAACGATGAAGCAGATGATAAACGACCGATCATTGCATTGTGGCTTTTGATTTATTTATCACTATTTTGCGTCAGATATCATCATCCGAATGCGCTGTTCGATTGCACCTGCAACACTACAGAAAGTACAATGTCCCAAGTAGACTTGTGTGCTTTATGAGCGCGTGCTCATTGCAAATCCGTTCGATTTGTTCGAATGATATTGAAGAATAATATCAATCACTTCTCACCTGAGACACTGTTTAACATAGAAACTTGCAAAGGGTTCGTGTTAAATGGCGCCATCAGATGATGGCAGATTTTGTGGCCTGTCTAATTTCCAATTTCAAGTTTTTGGCCAACAAGTTTCAAATTAGCAATCTAAATAATTAATCTGACAGACATCACATGACATTTTAGACAAAGACAGTGTCAACAACTATTGTTGTTCACCATTCACACAGTTAAGTTGTACAGTGTATCTCATGAACAAAACATGGCACCCAAAACTAGTTTGTCCAGCTACTGTCTGTGTGTTCGTCTGTCTGAGATCATTGAGCATGCATGTGTCATTGATGGATTGCCGTGAAATTCTATGAGAACATGTTTATTATGTTTGTTTGGGAATGACACTTTTGATTAGTTGCTGTTTGTCTAGTTTACACACGCGCACACAGTCTGAGTCAGTCAGTCAGACTCACTCAGACACTAGTGTTTCATCAGGCGTATCATCAACTGACGCAAGCTTAGACACCATGTTGGCCTTACATCTTACGACGAACATTTTATCAGTCATGAATAGTGCGTGTGTTCGATTTGCATGAAAGCGTTGCGTGTGTCTGTCGCAAAATTTTCAAGATTCTTGCGAGATTTGCTACTTTTAAGTGTTTTATTTATAACAGTTGTTCAAAAAACAATTTGCTCTTGCTTCTTGGTTGTATGTGTTTTGTTGTCTACAAACAATGTATCTTGCCACACAAAGTTGTTGCGCAACGACTTGAATCATTCCTATTGTGTTTCTCTCGAGTATGTGTGTTTACTTAAGACATGATAAAGAAGCTTGAACGGCAAGTCAATTTTAAACAGCAACGTCAACTTGCTTCAGTTATATAGTCATTGTTGTTGTTGTGTAGTTTATTTAATTAATCTCCGGTCTAAGATCATCAGAGAAAACAATAGTTAATATTAATTAATAATAATGACAGTTGATGTAAGAGAGAGAGAGAGAGAGAGAGAAAGTATTAATCGATTAATTACATTCTTCATTCGAATGCAGGAACTTTGTTGTGGACAAACGTGATGCATGTTTTAGAAAGCAACAGCAATAATAACAATGCCAATCAGACCAACGCCATTGCAACGCCACCTAACGATAATAGAATTGGAAGCGCCAATCAAGAAGCGTCAACAGAGAACAGTGAAACAAGCAAAGACGAAGCTGGAGACGATGGCGAAGATCAAGAGTTGCTGGTGTACGCTATAAGTTTGATCAACAAAACGTTGGCCGGCATCGCCGACAAAGACACGTTCTACGATCTGGTGGATCCGCTCGAGGAGGCCGGCATCGAGCGAATCATCGGGCGCCTGTTGACGAAGCCACGCGACACGCTCGATCCGTTGCTTGTGGAACAGTTGAGCACGTACGAGCGCGTGCTCAGCGCCGAAGATGGCTGCTTGACGGACGCGGGCAACTTGAGCGATGTCGGCGACCAGTCAACCAGTGACAGTCCGTTGATGTTGAGAAAGCGACCCTCGTTGAGCTCATCAATGTCGACGTTGAGCAATTCGCGCAGCAAATCAATGGCCAATCTGCGGCTGAATCATTTATTGTCTATTAACAACAGCAACAGCAACAGCAACAATTGTGCGTCTCCCCAGCCCTGGGACAGTCGCCACAGTCACACGCCCACTCGCACACAACATTCATCTGTTAATGGCAATAACAGTGACACCAATAGAAGGCGTTCGCGTCGTTTCTCGGCCTCAACAATCGCTTTGAATGAAATGCTCAACAGTAACAGCAACAACAACGAGGAAAACTCCACCCACGTCACATGTGCCAGTAACAATTGTTCGCCGCGTCTGTTGTGTGATGCCACCATTGCCGAATCCGAGCTCATGACAGAAACAGAATCAGCGACAACAACAACAACAGTTTCTCAATCGGATCAAGACTCAGGGCCGGAGCACATAATAACACAGGCCCATGATGACGTTGAGTCAAATAAAGAGCAAGTCACAGAGAATCAGCCAGCAAGCCAAGAGTCGCCCGCTGCCGCACTGCTGGTGCGCGGCGCCCAGCAACAGCGCGCCTCAATCAGCTCGTGCTCGTCTGCGGACTCGTACGCCAGCACTGCTTCCTACGGTTACGCCAGCGGGGCAAGCTCAACGTGCGGAAACGCCGACCACCTCATCAATGGACCAGCCGCTGTCACTAGCATTGTGCGCGACATGGCCCACTCAGGTGCTCATGTGACAAGCGCTCATGCGATGAGAGGTCGGGCGCTGTTGCCACGCGTCGAGCTGGCACGTGACGCGTCACCGTTGCGCCTCCAAACTGCCAATGGAGCTCAATGTTCGCCAATGTCATCGTTGTCGTCGTGCCATTCGCCTGCCGATTCGGGTTGCGGCTCTACAACCACGACAAACACCACCACCGCAGAAGCAACAGCAGCTGGTGTTTCCAGAAATACACCTGGTGAACACTGCGCTTCGTCAAGCAGCTCGTCGTCGAGCAGTGGCATTTCGGTGCACAGCAACGACTCGCCGCCGGCCTCAATTGTGATCATGGATAGCTCGGCCGGTTGTACGCATCCTTACAGCAACTCAGTGGTCAACTCTCGTGCTCCTTCGGGGTCGGCTTCAGACTCTGTAGATGTACAGCCGAAAAATAAACACAAGTTAGTGTTGATCCAGCAAGCACCCATCGTTAAGGGAAACACGGCAGCGAGCGCAGCGCCAACAAGTGTGACGCTCACCACCACAACCACAACAACCACTAGCTCTTCTACGACCACCAACAGTGGCTCCTCAACAGTGGCGGCCGCAGCTGCGGCCGCCAATTCTGCCCTGCATTGGGAGCAGGTGATGAGCGGCGCTAAAGCGGCCAAGCAACGCAAATTGTGCATCAACGAGCTCGATTTCAGCGACCTTGTTGACGATTCCGAAGAAGAGGACGCCAATTCAGCGGCAACAACAGCAGCAGCGGCAGCTAGTGCGGCCGGAATCAAAAGCCCAATATCGGCCGACGACCTCAAGAGTCCGCCGCCGCCACCCGGTCCGCCTGTACCGTTACACGGACTGTGGGGTGCCACCGGCAGCAACACCATGTCAGGTGGCAGTTCGCTGTTGCAACGCCAATCGTCGCTGTCTATGTCTATGATGAACATCTCAAGTCCCAACAACCAGCAGCAATCCAATGGCCTAGTGCTAGCAAACGGTGTACGCAAAAATAAAAAGACAATGAAATTGTTCTGGAAAGAAGTGCCACGTACTCAGCATAATAACAATGGCGCCAGTGTGTTTAGCACACAAGCTCGCAACGCCAATGGCTCACATCATCGACACAGCAAGCACAAAAAGACCATCTGGGACGAAATTGAGCCGGCGCCCATTGATTGTGCCAAATTGGAGATGCTGTTCGAATCGAAGGCGAAAGAGTTGCACACAATCCATGGTCAGCACGGTTTGTTGGGCGCCAAATTAGGCGATCATGCCGGCGACGGTGAACACGGCCCGTTAGGTGGCGCGCGCGTCCTCACCGTGCTGGACACGAAGCGCAGCAACGCCATCAACATTGGCATGACTAAATTGCCCCCGATGCGTGTAATTAAGGCGGCCATATTGCGCATGGACTCGTCAATAATGTCGCGCGAAAATATTGAGAAAATCCTCACCACAATGATGCCAAGCGACGAGGAGAAAACGAAAATAATCGAGGCCCAACTGAGTGCCGGCGACGCGCACACTCCGCTCGGTACGGCCGAGCAATTTTTGCTCAATTTGGCCTCCATTTCCTGTCTCGAGGCGCGCCTCAAACTGTGGGCCTTTCAGCTCGACTACGCCACTGCCGAACGCGAGATCGCTGAACCACTGATGGATCTTAAAATGGCCTGTCAGGAGATTGAGTCGTCGCGAACGTTTCGTGTCGTTTTGTCGACCTTGCTAGCGATTGGTAACTTTTTGAATGCATCGAATGCGCGCGGATTCAACATTGACTATCTGGCCAAAGTTCCAGAAGTAAAAGACACCGTTCACAAGCACTCACTATTGCATCATTTGTGTCAATTCATCCTCGAACGTTATCCGTCGCAACCCTCGAATCAAGCGAGTCAATCAAGTCAGGCTCAACAACAATCAAGTCAACAAAACAAGCAGCAACAATCATCAGGAGGAGGAGGTGGTGCAGCAACATCAGCATCAATTACAACAGCCAATAATAAACAATTGGGTGATCTCTATAGCGAATTCGGGGCCGTAAATCGGGCCAGCAAAGTTGATTTTACTGAGCTTGCCAAGCAGCTCGACAAATTGCAACACGATTGCCGTGCCTCGTGGGATTACCTCAAGTTAGTTGCCAAACACGATGGCCTATCGAATGTGATGCAATTGTCGTCATGTGTGCCTCTCACGTCCAACAATGACAGCTCGGCCAACAATGACACCGCCGCCGCCAATGGTAATATCAACGATTACAAACAGCTGGTCAATGGATCATCAACACAGGCCAATCAAGCGAACGGCGTCACGTCTAGAGAGCCCGCCAAACGGAGCCTGAAAATTGGCGAATTCTTGGCCGAATGTGCCGAACGTATCGGCACATTGCGTGTCGTTCATCGGCGTGTCACATTACGCTTCCAAAGGTTGCTTGCCTACCTGGGCTGCTCGCCTACGTATTGCAAAACAACACCGCCTCATCATGTGCTGAAAATCATCAATGAATTTGCGCTCGAGTATCGAATGAAGCGCGAACGTGTACTCGAGATGATGGCCAAAAAAGCACAGCACATTGAGCGAAACAAAACGCGTGGCAAACTGATTGTGGGCCCTGGCTCCAACAACAGCTTGTCATGTCACTTCAACGGCACCACTGCTAATGGTAACAGTAATAATAATGGCAACGTTAGAATGCGACCCAGTTATCAGTATCAATATCAGTATAGACGCCGCTCAATGGGATCTAGCGTGAGTGTAAGCACACAAAATTTGTCCTACAATCACCACGAGCTTGGTGAGCACCAAATAGACGAAAATGGCGCCCAGGATCATCATCAGACTCCAACAACAATTGGAGACGAACAAAGCGCCAGAGATGAGCAATTGAGACATTTGCTTCTGACTAGCAACACCAATGCTGGTGTTGGCCACACGCATCAACAGCATCAGCGCGTTCGACTGACGTCGTCGACGTTCTTGCAACGTCCCACTGGCCCCGTGCCGGCCCATAAATCATATCAAACCCACCATCATAATAACTATCATGACTCCCCACAGCAATTGTCGTCGCGGCCCTACTCTCAAGCCTCAATGGCTCAATCAATGAATGACGATGACACTGACGACGTCGACATGCACGACAGCATAAGTAGACAATCATCGTATTATCGACACCTCAACGACAATATCGATGCGCTCATCAATCATGACAACCATGATGGCATACTCGAATCACTGGTGGTTGCAGCCACCTCAGCGCCCTCTAGTCGTGCTCGACATGAGGCCGCCAAGCGAACGCGTCTCTCGTCGCGCTTCGGCTGCGAGCGTAAGTCATGTAAGTATCCTCTTCATCACATCCTCTCATTGTTTTTTAATCATTTGTTTGTTTGTTGACTCGCTCGATCTGAGGCTCCAATCGCTTGGTCTGCATTTGCAGGATAAAGTTTATTTACATTTTGTCCTGCTTTTGCAGACCAAATACGCAAGCCTATCGCAAGAGGTGCTCTCGTTCTTGCTATTTCTCGAGCGACTTTGTCTATAGTAATATATTTCTAATCATCTTCCGTTCAACCTTCCACTTAAATATCATTTGTATTGCACTGGAAAACAAATGATCGTGTAACAGTGAGGCGTACAATCAGGAGCAACTACCAGCAATAGCAACACACTCGGAAAGAGATACTCAGAGACCTCAACACACACTCAAACTTGAAAAAGCTCTCAACAAGTCTTCTCTCAAATTGAAAAGTGCACTTGTCAATCTCAGACGTGTCAACAGCACTTGTTCACTTTTTTTGCCAAAGCTAATTACGAATCAACTAAGTGAAATGCTTACCTGCCAACATAACATATGTATTTGTATCTATATGCGTGAGTTATCAATAAAAGACAAGTAAAATCTATGACTACTGTCATGCCATTTATTGGTAATTTTTGAAACCTTTTATTAATGAAACAAGGACTGTGTGAGTTGGGTGGATGAGTTTCAAGGAATAGGGGGACAAAGATATGGATTGTTATGAAACTTTGATTTGATTTGCACACGGTTGGCTTAATTCTTGTCGACACGTGTTGACTATACGACGACATACAACAATAATATAAGAATCTTTTTTTACATCTTTGTGAGTGTGTGAGTGTGTTTTGTTGGTTAGTGAGAGAGCTGTCTGTCATGTTCGAAGGCGATGGAGGGGATATAGGTAATTCGTGTCGTCACTGTTGACCCGTCGATGTTACTCTATTTGTAATGTGCTGAGAGCTGCGTAAATAATTCGGATATCGACCGTTTTTCGGCGTCAATGGTGGTGTCATTGTGTTGCTATTACTGGCCAACGATTGTGTAGATTTGGCTGACAGCGTGGTTCCATTATGATTCCAATACACTTGTTGCTGAGAGCGGCCATGTCGCATGAACGAATTTCCGATCGATTGGTGATTGCAACGATGACCAGCACTATGGATATTCCGCGATGTTGGATTGACATGATGGTGTTGATTGTTGGTTAAAGACCATAGTGAGGACACTGAAGATGTAGGAATCAATTGGCCGGAGGTCGATGTGGAACGCGCACGCGCGTATCGTTGGCGAGCACCTTGATGCTGCTGGTGTTGCTGTTGCGTCACATATTGACGCCGTGTTGGAGTGCGTTGTTGGTGTTTAACGTTTCCAGATGCTGTTGTTGTTGCTGTTGATTCTGAAGTAGTGGTGGCATTGGTAACAGTAGATACCGAAGAACCATCATCGCGACGGTAACAAGTGCTTAGAGGTTTGTTAGTTGCGGCCGTCCCAACCGCTGTCTTGATGAGACGCGCAGGTGACATTTTGATCATCGTAGGTGTAGCGGATGTCGCTAAAGAGCTATCAACGGTGCACGAGCTAGTGTCATCCGTGCTGGCCGATGATTCATCTGTACCAATTTCATCGCGTTCATCGACACTCGAAGATCGTGAGCGCGTTGCACGACTTTGTATAGGCAAATCATCCTGCCGACGTGCTGGTGACACCTGCTGACTACTGGAGCTAGTGTGCGTGCGCAATGAAGAAGTGGCACTGTCGAAACCGGATGACGCTGAACTGGACGCTGTCGACGAGGCTGAGTTTGATGTAGTCACTCCGGAAGAACTAGTGACTGGTCCATTGGCCGAGGAACGACGCTCAAATGTTTTGGCAGTAGTCGTTGTCGTTGTTACTACTGGTGCCACTAATATCGATGAAGACAATAATGTTGGCTTCGTAGTGTCACCACTCACACCAATCACTACAGCATCAGTTCGTACCGGTGACCAATCTGATGGTGTTACAGCACCTGCGAGCTCTGTACAACTTTGTGTAATGTCCGTGTCGGCAATTGTCAACACGGCACCAGACGAATTGAGCGATGAGCTGCCGCTGGTGTCAAGAAGGTCGTCTGGTTGTCGTGCTATCGTTAATATAGCTTGGCTATTGTTGTTACTGTGGCTGTTGTTGCAGGAGTTCAACTGGGCTGTGGTCCCTGAATGAGAACTTTGCGATAGTTGAGTGTGCGACAATTGGGCCGGAGAGCGATGCTGCTGATTATGGTGGTGATGGTAGTAGTTGTGCGACCATGCAGATTCCATTGATGAAGCAGCAGCCTCAATATCATGCACGCGAAAGAATGGCCCCTCATGGCTCGGTGTTGCGGCGGATTGGTGTGAGGCGGACATCACAACAGGTGAGTTGGAGGACGGGTGACGCGATGGTGTGCCGCCAGAAGAACTCTTGTTGTCCGAAGATGACGACACAACTTTGGCGTCCAATGGCAACAAATCGTCAACATCAATCACTTGGCTCGGATCAGATTTGTGTCGGAACAAAAAGTTTTGCAACGTGTCCCAACCGCCGCCAATGCGTACCATCACATGTTGACCCTTGAGCAATCTCACGAACACAATACGTTCCGCTATTTTGTATTTGCCCTCGGAGAGGCGTTGAACGCCGCGTCGGACTTGTTTGCCATAGTACGATTTGGCAATACGCATCACGCGTCCGTCTAAATCGGAGGCGCCTTTGGCAGTGGTCGTGGCGCCACTACTTGGCGTGGCACACATGGAAATGTCACTCGAAGCATCGTCAGTTTCACTGGCAACAGATTCGTCGCCGTCCATCGGATGATCCAATGGTCGGCAAGCGGCCAACGTGGAGCTGGCCAACAAAAGAGGAGATTGATCACGCACATTGGCGCCTGGTGGAGTACGAGTTGGTGTCCGAGTCGGTATTCCAGACACATTAGTGCGTAACTTTCGTTTGGAAACACTACTCGGCGATGAGGACGCAGCACGCGAGGAATCACAATCACTGTGGGAGAGTATTTCACCATTCTCAGCCAGATTACCCTGATGTGGGTCAAGTGTACGACAATTGTTGTCGGTTGTGTCAATATTTTCGACCAAATTTTGCTGACGATTACAGACAGAGATTTTATCACAGTCAATGTTAGGATAAGTATTTCGCTCACTATTTTGGCTGCCGCTGCGATCGGCTTGCCGTTTTTGCCATGTACATACGAGCTCTTCGGTTGCTGCGGCTGCTTCACCCGATGATCGATTTAATCGCGAATTTCGTCGTCCGCTCTCTTTATTGATCAGGTCCTCAGAAACAACGCCATGATGTTCATGTATTTGTGTCGCATTCAAGTGAGCAATAGCGGCGGCAGCCTCATTGTCGGCCTCAAGCGCCAGTTCTAGGTCGATCTCTTGTTCGAATTTGACTAAACCGGGTACCTCAACGAAACCGTATCGGACGCACGCAATGCGCGCCACATCCAAGAGGCACAGCACAACTTGGCGTGCATTTCCTGTTCGATTGTAGTCAGACAGTATAGCAGGAGCAAAAGGAAGTGATGAATAAATTTTACGTTAGTTGGAATGTAAATAAAGTCCCCAGCTGATAGATGAGTCGAGCCAGTTGGCGACAGATGGCGCTGCGTTAAGTTCTGGTCATACATTAATTGTTTTGAATAGTGTTCACTCAGTGTTGCATAATTGTATGTCCATAACTAGATGCTTGATGTAACATAAGTAGTATGAATCAAACGCGTCATCAAACTAAACGTCAACAAAATGAGAGAAAGCAGAACTTTCACAAGTTTAATAGGAGGAAAAAAGATCAATGCCAAGTATCAATTGGATCAAACTGCAATTCATAAATCAGAGGCTTGAATTAAAGGCATGAGCATCCTATATCAAGAGCACTTGTTGAGTGTTAGTAAATGCTGCTACTTTCGTTAGAGTTCAATTCAGCAGCGTTTGTTCAATGAGTGTAAAATTAACACAGGTGTAAACACTCAGAACGGTTAACCATGAGAAAGCCAATAGAAAGCGTACGTTAAGAGGCTTTTCTGTTGGGATCGATTTCATGGCAAATTGTAGCGGCATCATAGCCGCATGAAAATAAAGCTTCATCACTAATACCTATCACTTATGAAGCTTGTGATGTGAGTAAAAGATTGGATCTAAATTTTTCTTCCATGCTTGTGTGGCTCAGTTTGAAGGAATAGTTAAGCTGCAAAAGTCGAGTGCGTTGCTGTTTGATCGAGAGCTGGAATTCATACGAGTTAGAAAGAATTATAACTGAGCACTTGTTAGCACACAACGAGACAGGTGATAAAAAAAATATTGTCCGTGGACGAAGAATTTCCAACATGAATTCAAATTTGGCGAGATCAATTGCTGTGGCAGTTGTTGCATTGTTAGCGTTGACTCATGCAACTTATGGCTTCCCATTTCCAATTAGCACAATCACACATCCTGGCCCAGCGGCATTAGCCAGTGCTAGCCATGCCCAGCAGGCGGCTGTAACGGCTGCACACGCGTCGGCTGCCAAGATTGCCGCAGCGGCCACTGCTGGAGCTCAACAGCAACAAGCGGCCGCGATTACCGCAGCCAATTTGGTTGCCGCAGCTCCCATTAAGCCATCAGCTGCTGCAGCGGCGACTGCAGCAGCGGCAGCGGTAGACGCAGCAACCGCTGCTAAACCAGCCGCAGCTGTGCCAAGCAAGATTCTCACTACGACAACTACAGTCACGAAGCCATCAGCTGCAGCGGCGGCAGCATCACCAGCGATTGCAGCAGCAGCGCCCACTGCCACCAAGACCACAACGACCGTCTCAAAGGGACCATCAAGCACAAGTGTAACTAAGACTACCACTACCACTGCAACCGCGCCAGCAGCTGCTACATCATCTATTGCGGCAGCAGCAGCTTCTGGTGCAGCGGCTGCGGCAGCCAGCAGTCCGGCGGCAGCAGCACATCCGGCAGCCACAGCTGCAGGAGCCGCAGCAGGTGCAGCAGCGGCCACACACCAGGCAGCGACATCGACAAAATCAGCAGCCGCAGTTGGTGCGGCAGCAGCGACAGCCACTAGCCCAGCAGCAGCGGCCCATCCAGCTGCAGCTGCAGCGGGTGCAGCGGCTGGGGCCGCAGCGGCCTCACATTCGGCGGCGGCGGCAGCATCAACAGCGACAAAATCAGCGGCAGTGGCCGGTGCGGCAGCATCAATCGCCCCTGCAGTTGCAGCAGCGGTTGCTGCTCCGGCTGGCGTCAAGACTACTACAATGACCACAATGACCACAACGACCAAAGTCGCAGCGACTCCGGCGGCAGCCGCAAAAAGTGCAGCAGCAGCTTCTGGTGCAGCGGCCGCAGCAGCCAGTAGCACGGCGGCCTCACACAAAGCGGCAGTTGCACCATTAATAGCGGCTTCTACCAAGGCCACAGCAGCAGCGGCAGCAGCAGGTGCAGCGGCAGCGGCAGCGGCAGCAACAGCCAATAGCCCGGCGGCAGCGGCGGCTGCAGGGGCTGCAGCAGGTGCGGCAGCGGTCTCACACCAGGCAGCGACATCGACGAAATCAGCAGCCGCAGTTGGTGCGGCAGCAGCAGCAGCCAATAGTCCTGCAGCAGCGGCACACCCAGCAGCGGCGGCTGCAGGGGCTGCAGCAGGTGCAGCAGCGGCCTCACACCAGGCAGCGACATCGACGAAATCAGCAGCGGCAGCAGGTGCGGCAGCGGGAGCAGCAGCGGCCTCACATTTGGCGGCGGCAGCATCAACAGCCCCGTTAGCGGCGGCAGCAGCAGCTGCCCCAGCAGCCACTAAGACCACAACAACAACTACAACACATACCACAAGCAAGACATCGCCAGCAGCCGCTGCAGCACACCCTGCCACAGCAGGTAAGTTTGAGACTGTACTTCGACTTCAGTATAACATATGCATGTATATAAATCACGTATCTAACGATCCCTGTTCCATACTCGTTCTACTGAACCATTTATAACAGCATCAGCTGCCGCTGCACACCAAGCAACTCTGCCCAAGGCTATTACCACAACGACAATCACGACGACAAGTAAGCGAACGTGAGACATCGTGTGTCGTGACGTAAGTCTAGACGAAGCACACTTGTCGACATCAACATCTTGGCGATCTTACTAAACTTATCTATCTCTCTACTCAAAAAAATGACAAAATGTATAGGTAAACGAGCCAAGCGTTCGACTTTAACACCTTTGGAACCGACACCTGTGATCCCGCTAATGGATCCGGCCCCATGTGACGAAGAGATCGATTGTGAGTTGCATCACACACAAACACACCCTCACGCCCCAAAAGCGTGAGAAAACTAATCTCCCACATATTATTCAAAATATACCGATGGCGCGGAGAAGAACATTTAGCTCTGTTGAAATAAGTATCAGGTGCACCAATTCGAGCTTGCCCTGTCACATTCGACGAGACACAATCTACGGCGGATGTAGTCTAGCAGTGCGATTTTCACCAGATAGAAAATAGTCGTTATTTTGTTCGTTTTTTTCATATGATTCCGCACAATGTTCACAAAATTAATCGATAACTAATTGGATGATAAAAATAAACATTGAACTTACGCAGACTAATACAACATTGTCCAAAAGTGGCTTTATTCTTATGACCTGCCTATTTAGAGTTCGGCACATTTCGATGGCGTACTCGTGGAGGCGATTGTACGAGTAAGACGAAAATTTCGTTTGTGTGTGCTGTAAAGATCGCGCAAGTTTATGGGACAGAATCATTGATAGACTTGCACCTTCGCATTGTGATAAACTTGCGAGTGTGCAAGTCTTATTTTTAATGTGTTCAACTTATCGAGCGATTGTGGTGCACTTGGATTGCAACATCGAGCCACGCCCAGTGGCCACCGCCCAACTGGAGCAAAGCAACGATCAACGAGAAGGTGTTTGTGTACGAACGAAGAAAGCGCACGCAAAAAAGTCACACAAGCACACACGACGATGACAAATTCTGCTCTGACGCTTACTGCTTATGCGGCCGTTTATCACTAGAGCGCAAAATTGTGTGAAACAACCAGTGGCGCAGCAGCGACAAGAAAGTTGCAACTTTTTCTTGTGAACACAACACGCCCGCATGAGTCATCGACGTTGAATGTAGGGGTAAGCAACACAAGTTACAACATTGTAAAGTATTACTCGATGCGAGGGGAATCACACGCACACAATATGCTACAGTGAACATAGCAACGCGTGTTAGCGACTCGCTGCGCTGCGCTGAAGGAACAGCCGTCACCGGAACCACTCGCTGCACGCAAGTCACACGGACCAGTGTGTGTGCATGTATTGGTAAGTACGCGCTACGAATGCAGCGTGTGAACATGCTCGCAGCACAGCACGCCAGGGGCAGCAGCATGCACACGAGTTAAAAGAATACAACGAGGCAGGCGAAACGCGAGCAGACGCGGCTGTGCGACAACATGGCGATTGCGAACACGAGACGCCGAGAGTTTGTGTGCATGACGCGTGTGTGCTTGTGTACGTGAATGACGCAGTGTGAGACGCCCGCGAACACTAGAACATACAGAAACACATGGTCGTACACAAGCACATAGTCAGTCTCAGGCCGTCGATTTGCCTTCTGGCCAATGCGAATGCACGCTTAACATTTCTTCTCGCAGATAGAAAATTGATGCAACTGTTTTTAGTGTCTAGCACAACCGTGGAAACATATATAAACACACCCAGGCTTTACATGAACTTTTATGATATTGTGTCCCATAGTAATTTTTCAGACATTAGTTGCTCATGAAATATTGCGTCATATAGTGTCATTTAATTTGTAAGCATTATTTCGTATTATTGTGCTCAACGACTGGATCACTATATCGACGATAAATATATTATCATAATAGTTATCAAAACATTCGCACTCAATCGTGATCCAACACAGCAACTAAGCAGCTAAACATTGCTATTGGTCGAGTCTGTTGATAATACTCAAGCAGGTCGCCCATTCTCTGATTCTAAAGTTTTGAAAATTTATACAAAAATGACTCAGGAAGATACGAAGGTTGAGACTCCGGCGGCAGCCACTGATCCAACAGCAGCCGCTGTGCCAGTCGAAGGAGGTGATGCGGCAGTAGAACAGCAAGGACCTGAGAATAACAAGGAGGATACTCAACAACAAGATAACAGCAAAACCTACTTGAGGTATCTGTTGAATGCCGTGTACAAGAAACGAGCCGCCACCGCTGATGTCAACGTGAAAAAGGACCAAAGTAGCACGACAAGAGCAGTGCGCGCCTCTAAGAGGGCCGCAAAAGCTGCCGAAAAGGCAGCCAAAGCGTCCGGTATTGCTAGCAAAGCCGCCGACCAGGCATCTCACGCCGCTGGGGAGGCCGCCAAAGCCGCTGAGGAAGCAAAGACAGCTGCACAGGAGGCTACTAAGGCTGCTGAAGAGGCAGAAAAGGAGGAGAAAGAGAATAGCGCGAAAGAAAAAGTTGAAACTGGCGATGTTGTCACCAGTTCGGGTGGAGACGCTGGGGACGGCGGAGACGCTGGCTCTAAATAGAGGTAGCAATGGAAACGCTGCTGTGCCTCATTGCGTGCGCAGTTAACCGCCTCCAATTAGACAAAATGCACATACCAAACAAATAACAAAGTACATCAACAATATTTTGATATAACCAATTGCAGCACCCAACCCAATAAAATTAATCAACTGATAAGAGTCACAGGGACCTAGTAGACGTATATCACTTCCAATTCGATTAAAGCCTAAAACTCACGCGAGGAAACTTAGCGATTATATAAAAGTGGCCTAAAATGACAGTAATCAGTTAAAGGGGAAAAAACTCACCATGCAGGACGAGATCGTCCGTTTCGAAAATGACTGATTGATTGACTCCAAGCTCTCTAGTCCATTTGATAAAATTGCAAACGTTATCTCGAGCGTAGAACGTTCGACACTTGGCGTCTTCCCATATTTTGGCTTGCATGGGAGCGACGAGGAAATTGGCACTTTTTGAGAGCTTTCGAGTTGGCGTGCTCGAATATGAGTTTGAACTAGAATTGGCTGACAGATTTGATGGCGATGTTAATGAGCTGGTTGTGGTGGCAGTAGTAACACCCAAATGTTGATGATTCGTCGAATATCCTGACGATGAAGGTGACGCTGAATTCTGAATAGATGATGTATTATCAAGACATCGTTTAGTGTCAACGGCAGATATGTTGATTGGATGATTTTCATTGCACCAGTTTGAGATGATCTTGGCGAGTTTACACACTATAACGCCGTTGTCTAATTTGTCCATGAAATTATTAGCAGTGATGTAGTCGACATTAAGTATTTTGTTGAGCCAATCGGCTAGGTCTTCTTTGAGTGGTGTCAGATAGGCCTGCTGTAATTTGACTATCTTAGCCGAATATTCCTCTGCCGTATTTGCGTAAGGTGACAAGACACCGGCCGCATTGGCGCTGTCTACGCTCATGTCTATTCTATTGGTTGGTCTCTAGTATGTTTGTTTGTTTCTAATGACTAATAACTACATGAAGTCTATGAAACCGTCAACGATCATAATCATATGGCGTGTGATTCTGTGCTTCGATGGCTAATATTCAATCCGTTTTATGTTATTGGTGTGAAATTACCAATGTGGGTCGTCAAGGTAAAAATGTTATGATTACGATTACGATTACTATTATTATTGATTGCAGCTTCCGAATCAGTGGTTAGTGTCCAAAGAATATATCGACAATAAAAACAGTGGTTGTTACGATCTTAGAAAATGTTTATGCGTTCAGTATGTCAGGTCCATCGGTGTGTCTGCCTTGCCGCATGTGGACCTCATTGCTGTGCATCTGCAGATTGTGTTAGTGTGTGAAACCAGTCGTCATACCTGTGGGACACTCAACACACTCAGTCACACGCTTCTAGCTTGTCAGTGAGGCAAAGGGTGACGACGATGATCTGGTCCAGCTGTTAGATGAATGATGCGGCAAATCGAATATTCTCTGTCTTCGTTTTGCGTCTTTCTGTGTGCGCGTCTATATGCTTGTGTGAGTCTGTACGCTCTTGCCAATGTACCACGGCGACGGCACCAACAACAACGACGACAACAACATGCGACTCGTCGACTACGACGAATATTATGACGAAGATGCTGGTGAACTCTGTGCGTCCAAGTGAGTGAACGAACTCACAGTCAGTAGTAAATCTGGCCGCCTGCTTGTCTGCCTGTCCGTCTGTGTGTTGTGTTCGTTGCCAGTCTGATGCGATGGTGTGAGTGTGAGTGAGTTTGTGATGTTCTGTCTTTTTCTCCATGTGTGTGCGTCTGCTCGACATGCGAATTTGAGTAGCGACGAGCAACAGCAATGCCATCGAATCAAAGAGATTGCGACTTGCGTGTTGGCCGTGGTCGTCGATGATAATGCAGTGCATTATAGATTTGTGCTGTCTGCAGCGATGACAAGTACCACACTGCAACGAACAACTGTAGCAGGTCTCAGTGTCTTGACCACGACTAATCGCAGCTCGAATCTCCGTACTAAAAAATGTAAACAATCGAACTGATTACGACTCTAGTAGAGGGCGCTTCTAGTAACAGTTCGCCACTTTAAAAATCAGCAACGACATGTAAAATACAACTTAACTCAACATGAGATAAGTATGATCGGGCAACATAATACCGTTAGTTTGTCCCGCAAGTTCGTTGGCGCTATTCGATTACAAGTTCGATTACATTTATTGCAATCACAAAGAATAGCAAATGGAGCATATTAGTAACAACAGAGAGGCGTAGAACTGGAAGTTATTTTTCTCAATGAGACTTAAACTTTTCTTTGAGTACATATCAACAGACATCGACTTGACTTGCTTTGTCTGATGGTGATGCACCGTCAGCCAGTTAGTGACTATAAGTGTGCATGTTGTTTGTTCAGTCCTTATGGCGAGACACAAACAGTCGGCTTGATATCGTGGTATTAGGTGCACACAAGCAAGGAGCGCAATCCCATGTACGAATGAAATGAGTTTCACAAATAGCTCCCCTTATACACACACACGCACTCATATATATATACACTCACACATATTCACGGCATTGCACTATACAACTAGTTGTGGTCGCACCACAAATCGAACAACCAACGCCAATCCAAACAGGCAGGATTATGGAAATCGTGTATGATGCTGCTCCGTTGCCTGGTTCAATTCAACTCAATACAGTTGAGTTTGGTTCACTTTGGTTTGATTTGGCGCGACTTAGCTTGGCTTCTTAAGTGATGGTACTTACAAAGTTAGTGTTAAGCTACACTCAAGGAGCTATACAATCGAACCGCCAACTACAATATTCGACTCTCTCATTCGACGCATAAGTGATTCATACATTGCAAAAGTTGCATTTTCTTCTTATCGAAGTTGTTGTCGTCAACGTCGTCGTCGCGGACAAATCGTCGTCAGCGAATCATTCGTTCGCGACACACAAACACGCACATAAACTACTGGCAATTTGCCACACTTGTCCATTCTTAAACCATGCTTAGAAATGAGTCACCAGACAAAAAACGCATGCGCGTCTCATGATTCAATTGGCAGCATCTTACCATCTGGCAATGTGACATCCGATTTATGGCTTCGATTGACTTCGAATGCTCACACAAAACTATTGACCCCATGGGCATGCTTGCAGCCATACAATTGATCGAGCGCTCTATCTGTTGTCTTTGCAGTGAATGTGTTACGTACACTAACGCGTGCACTGACCGAAAAAGCAAACCGATTCAATTGAATTGAATTCATTGCACGAACTTTAGTTCATCCATTTTATCATTCTGCTTTGTCGTTCGCCTTTTTCAGCACATGATATCTTAGATAACAAAGTTGATCCATGCCGTGTGTGTATCTATGGGGAGGCCCATGAGTATATTTAGCACACAACTTAGTTCTTTTGAAAGAACGAGTGATCTCTCACGAACACGCTATGTGACGCTTCATAAACCATGTGCGTCGTATAAAAGCTGACATACATGACGGTATGCCAATAGAACTGAAATAGATTCAGCCGACAGAATGTTTGTCTACACTTGACGGTGAATTTGGTTTACTATATTTTTTTTCTGCGCCAAATTCAATACCGAGTTTTGATAACACAAAGATACAAGTTCGTTTTAGTGAGAGTAAGGCCAAACTATTAAATCACAATGTGTTTATGAGTATGCGCGAATGTGACGTTAATAGCACGTGTATGACGATTAACTGAAAAAGTAAACAGAATCAAGCACCTTCTTGAGATCAAGTTCGCCTTGTCCGGGTATTCGACTGAACACGTCAAGTGCTTCGCGAGTCTTCGTCTGACGCTGTTGCTTGCCGGTGAGAGTCTGGCCAGTCACGTTTGAGCTAATGCTCGAATTCGGCACGAGCGACGAAGCGTAGCTAGCGAAAAATTGGCGTGATAATTCTTCAAGCAACGGCAACGAATGTAGAGAAACAAATTGCTCGCGACACAAGCGGTTCATTGTGTCAATAGTGGCTGCATGGGTCCAATAACAATCATGCACGGAGACAAATGTTATACTGTGCCGTTGGCTATACAACGACGTTAGCATCATATGTGACGAATCGAGCGAGTGTATATAATTGGGCGGAAAGGCATTCCTTTGTTTCATTGTGTTCGGTTTTGAGAACATGTCAGAACGCAATGTCACTCGACCAGACGTTATGGTGGATTGTCCTGATTCGCGGGCAAATGTTTGATCGGTAGCTTTGTGATAAGGTTGTATGACCGGGAAACCAAGCGGTGTGCACCATCCGACAGGTTGGTCGCAATGGTGCGATATGGTGTGCGCACAAGCCACGAGCCACTCTTGAATCTTACGAGACGCTGTAAACATTTGTCCAATTGAATCGAAAGTTTTTATCATTATATAGTGTGAAGCTTTCCACAATAAATCATCGGTGAATGCAACTGCTGGAGTCACTGATGTTTGATGAACAGATTGTGGTTGCTGTGTGGCATCAACTGTGAGATCTTTCAATTGTTTCGCTATTTGTAAACGCGCACCGTATCTTGTGACACCATAAACAACTGTCATGACAGTTTGTTTCACTACTTTACGCTTAATTATACCTTGTAAAGCTTGTGCTACCACCATGCCTTTGGCAGCGTCTTCGGCTCTATGTTGCTCGACTAGTCTGGCGACACCAGTGTAAACATCTTGAGGCACATCGCTCGGTAACAGATTGACCGCTCGGCCACCCTCCAAATCACGTCCTAATGCAGCATAATGTTGTAATCCGTTGCATGAACCGTCTTGATGTACGGGGAAGTTACTGACATATTGCTCTGGACCATCAGGGTGTTTTACGGCACGTGCAACTTCCATACAACATGCTAACGTTTGCCACGGTTCATCACTTTTTTGCCACCAAGTGTAATCCTTCTTTTGTTGGCCAGATGTCTGATCTACCTGTTTTTTATCCACATTGGCCGAGGTTGATGGACCAGGTAGTCCCATCGGATATTCAGCTGCTGGCAATATGTGCGTGTCTAAGATGGAATTAGCGTAAGCTAAGCGTTCGTGTAGCGGACATTGTTTCTTGGAGCCGATCAAATTTACCAAATGGATCTTAAGCCAATCAAGACCTTTTGATTCAAGCTTTTGGCCTTTGGCAAACAGTAATAATGAACGTGACAAATCTGAGCCCAAATGATTGAAATGCGGCGGCACTGGATATGTGCGACCTCGGAAGTCCATGTTGTGCGGGAACCAAAAAACACGCGATCGAAAGTGATTGGCTATTGATAATCTATACAAACAATCAGACCATAGCGATGACATTTCGCGCTTTTTTTGTCTCATTTTGTTACGTTCAGGTATTGTGAGGGCACGTGCATCTTGAGCTTTCGTATTGATCCCTTTGTCTTGAATGGTTAAGCTGAGATTGGCGCGAAAGGTTGCATCGAATTTTGCTTCATCCAAAGGAATATTCAAGTCGCTATTGCCACCCGATCGAAACACTTGAATAACCAAATCTAGTATGGGCTCATTGACGACCCAAGGACATAGTGACAGCGCATTGAGTGAATCAAGACTTGGATATAGTTGTTGAATAGGAGTCTTGCGCAGAACTTCGCTTTGCTGAGTGGAGAACTCTGGTTGACGTACCAAATCGGTTCTTGTTGTCAGATATCCACCGAAATCGACGGACATCCATGGCATTGTGGGCGCGATCATAGGCAACAAAGAGTGGTCAAATCTAAGGCGTGACATGGAGCTACGTTCGTAAAATCTTGAAAATATCGGATGGGCACGGAACTCTTCTTTCGATTTGTGAGTGGAACCGATTTGGATGTATGCCGTGTAGAATGCCGGTGCTAGAGACTCAGGTGTCTTGTTCGAGGCGGCTGCCGATGGAGAATTCGTTAACACGTTAACATTGAACTTGACTTCACGCAAAATTAATCCATAGAGAAACTTTCCAACCGCTGTGATGATGTGCTGAGGCCATTTGGCGAGCTCTTTTTGGCGATCTGTATACACAGAATAGTTTTTTGTTTCTCGTGCCCTCTTGTTCATGTATTGACGCGAATTTGCGGCCCCCATCTCATTAGGACTCATGATGTAGTTATTCAGATAATCACTATACAGTTGTTGACGCTCGGCTTGTGATCCGTCCATTTGTGCACGTGTGCGTAAATATCGTGACATCACCTTGTATCCTAAGGCATAATGTAAGTATGTGGTAGGTAAACTATACTGCTCGCCTATCGCTCGTATCTCAATTTCGTCTAGCATTAGATTCAACATAATCTCAGGATCGATTGAGCATAGGTATGGGTAGAGGTGAACTCTATTGTCTTCTGCACATTGCTCTTGGAGCTGAAGCATATCTTCGTTCATGGCAGTGGTCAATGATTGACGCCACTTGTCTGATATTTGTTGCCATTCACGATTTAAACGATCTTGACGGGCGCCACTGATTCTCATACGGGATACAGACTTTATCAATACACTTGTTTTCAATTCCATTGAACGCTGCTGATCAGCCCACGCCTGAATTTTCGATAAACTAATTTCCCCGTTCGGGTTATAAGGTCGCGCCTCAATTTTACTTAGATCGTTTAGCAGTTGACAATCATAATCCATAGGTAGTGTGTAGAATTCGTCATCAAACGAATCATTGACTCGACGTATAACATTGCGAACTTGGCGGCGTTCGCCTGGATTCAGATAAATTGGCTGAAACAATTTGCGTATGTCCAGCCCATGAGCACGTATTTCGTTCAGGGTCCGATTGACTTGCTTCATATCTGGTTTATCCTGTTTCGCTAAAGCTAACAGTGTTAAAGTGAACGTTTCCAGATTTGGTTTCGCGTGTGCTCGCAACATTGCCAATCGGGTTTCGAGCACTTGAGTGAGGGCACCCAGACGAGCCCATCCCAGTATGACTATGTTATAATGACTCGTATCAAACACACCAAGTCGTGTTGGTGCAGGCAATGTTGCGAATGATGATGCTCCACTTCCTGAAAAGCTGGCATTGTTATTGCTATTAGATAAACTAGAACGATATCCGGATAATAGATTGGACGCTCTACTCAATTGACCTGTATGGACACATACGGACAGATATGAATTGAGGGTTAACTTTTCATAATGCTTGCGACGCACATTGAACAATCGGGTCGAATTAGAGGTGGCACGCTTCTTGGCCAAATCACGCGCTGAGAATAACTCTATTGGATGACTTGCAATGGGCGATTTCGAGTCGAGCTCTTTGGCCTTCTTGGCCACAAGCCGGGCCAACGTTCTGTACGAATCTGACTCCTTCGGCGAACCATTGAATAGTAAATGTAAAGTAAGTCTCATAATTGACTCATCTTGTGACAAAAGTCACCTGTCATTGGAAAGATATAGTTGCATGACGATACATATGAGTGCAAAAGTGTATTAGTACAGGGCCACGTGCGACAGTGAATTATTTCACGTGACGTAAATCACATAAGAAATAACTGCGTGTTAAACAGCTGTGTTGCGGCAGCAGAGAGTTCATGGTGCTTACTTCAATCTTATTCCTCGTTGCGTTCACTTATTTGCAAGAGGTATCTCATTTTGAAAGGGACGATAGAATTTCACGGCTCAAGCTTCGCATATCAACAACATAGTGCTCGAATTGATCGTTGAAAAAGAAAAAGAAAACTCAAGCATACTCTTTTTCCTTGGCTGCTCTCTTTGGTTAGATAGTCGCTTTAAATCGTTCTTTTTCCGTGAGTAGTGTGAATTCTGATACGTAGTATTTACGTTATCGATGTATCAAAAAAGATCATTGAGAAGATACGCCATAGAATGTAGTTGATTTTTCTGCGTTGAGAGACAAGCCTCTAATCTCGAGTTAACATCATTTTAGTTAAACTTTACAACTCCTCCTAGGTGACATCATGGGCAGTAATTGACCTTTGTTGTGCTGATAGACAGCTTAGATGGTCGATATCTAATGCATGGAACACGCACAAACACACCCTCATTGTATCTGAAACATATGCCATCATATTAGGATAATCTAATCAATTAGACTTCACATTGTAAAAAACACCAAGACTGAAAAAATGATCATCAAAGAATACCGCATTCCTATGCCCTTAGACGCTGAAGAGTATCGTGTTGCCCAACTATACATGATTGCCAAGAAGAGTCGTCTAGAGAGCCAAGGCGCCGGTAGCGGCGTTGAGATTATAACTAATGAACCATACGAGAACGGTCCAGGAGGCAGCGGCCAATTCACGGACAAGGTTTATCATATCACACATCACCTACCTAATTGGTTGCGTGCATTACTTCCAAAATCATTGTCAACCATTAAAGAGGAGGCTTGGAACGCGTACCCATTCAGTAAGAATCGTATTTACGCTCCATTCTTAGAGAAATTTTCGATTGAAATCGAATCTAAATATATTAATGGACCACCAGATGCTGAGAACATATTTAACCTGGAAGGTGCTGAATTAAAAGAGCGCACCGTGGATGTTGTAGACTTTGTTAATGATAAATTATATGGCTCTGATTATGTAGCCGACGAGGATCCGCTAGAATATGTGTCGAAAGTAACCGAACGTGGACCCCTCGACACCGACTGGCTGAAGAAATACTCAGAAGACAAAACGGGTGAGATGTCACTATCCGGCGAGGAGCAAAACAATGATAGCGAGAAAAATAAGAAAGAGGCCCTCATGTGTGTTTACAAACTATGCAGGGTGCAATTCAATTATTGGCCCATGCAGTATCGCGTAGAAGAATTCATTCATGATGGAATTCGCCGCACATTGGTACGAGCTCATCGCCAAGCTTGGGCCTGGCAAGACGAATGGCTCGGACTAAGCATGGATGATATTCGCAAGATGGAGAGAGAGACCCAGGAATGTTTGGCCAATGTAATGCGTTCGGCAGATGTGCCGGTTAAGTCTTGAATTTTTTTTACAATCTGCCCGCAACATTGAGGCATTGATTTCGTTCATGTGAAATTTCAGTTAATATATTATATATATATATATGATATGTAAGTTGGGTGATAGTGATTCGTTTAATTTGCACCTATAACTTATTCTTAGAACTTGACGTATTGACGCACTTATGCGTCAGTCAATCTGTCACATCAGTAGGCGGGGTGCGATCGGTATCAACCGGCCAATAATTACCTGCATAGAGCATTAATAGAGTCAAAACAATCGTGCTAAAAAAGCCAAGCCCAATAGCAATCCAATAAGCATAGCACTGCCAACTGTTATCACAATCTGGACATAGGAAGTATACAGTTCGGCAGGCTCGCTTGCAGGCATTCCAACATGTTTTATTGCCTTGTGCATTTAGTTCCTGTGTAATTGGTCGAGAATCTGACAGATTATTCATTTCAAGGCTCCAATCCAAGGATACATGGCGCTTATAGATAAGTTTAGAGAGATTTTGGGCGTATATACCGATTTCCCGTCAATGATTGTGCTTTGCATCTAAACAAGAATTGAAATACATCACACGACAAAAGTCGTCGGTTGGTAGCATCAGACGATATAGTACGCAAACTGCTGGGTATTCAGGGCGCCTGAGATGATGTTCTTATTGACTCCGAGAAGAATCTATTGATAGATAATGCCGATTTTGCGTCAACATTCAGATAAGTTTTCATGTACTCGTAAAATTTGGGATCATGTAGCATCGTAAGGAGAGCTTCGCCATCGATGCCTTGAGATCGGAATTCTTTAGCGTACTTTTTTGCACATTCGTTGCTCTCAAGAAATTTCGCAACGCCTTCCACATCAAGTTTACTGAGTTCATCCTCAGTGTAGATTCTTTTTTGAGGAACTGACTTAGTTGGGGTGGCTCCCGGGGTGGGATTTTTTGCGGGTACCGATGCTGTCATTGGAGCTGGACTTGCATTATCACAAGCTTTGGGTGTGCCTTTCTCAGCGTCTTTTCTCTCGGAATCTACCTTCAACGAACTGCTGTTCGTTGTTTCTTTGTGATTGATGCTTTTATTAGCGGGCTTGTTTTTCTTCTTTTTATATGCTCCATCTGAAAAAGGAGTTGAGCTCTCGTATATGACCTTTGCGTTGATGTAATGGCAAATTACATCCAAGTTCTTGAGTTTCTTCGTACTCTTTTTTTTCGATATGGACTCTGAACGTTGACGCCGAGGCGGAGAATTCTTGTGAGTATCGGCTGACACCCTTGATTCACTGGAAGGCTTATCATTGTGTCTTGAAGCAGATTGCTTTTTATCTATGATAGAGCAAGTGTGTGTAGCGTTGTTAGGTGTTCTGTCACCTTTAGTATTTTTATTTTCAGTGGTGCCATTACTTGTTCTGGTGCCTTTTTGAGTAATCTTTCCTGGTGCTGGACTGCTAGTCGCAGTTTGGATCGAAATCTGTGAGGAATCGGGCCTGACAGTGGGACGTGGTTTATTTGATGCAGTAGACTGCGGTGTCGGGGACTGATTAGCGACAGGTGTGTTTGGTGAATGCTGGTAGAGCTGAACTCGAGGAGTTGCCTGAATGTGGAGCTGGGTCAGCGCTTGCTGTGGGGCCTGCTGACCTGGTTGTACCATCGGAGAGGTTTGACGGAACGCAATTGCACCAGCTGGTCGATTAGCTAGTTGAGCCAAAGGGAATTGATGGCGTGGCATATGATATGAGGCCAATTGCAACTGCTGCATATGTTGTTGGGTTAACTGCTGAGGAGAAGCTAATATAACCTGTCGCATGGCAGGCATAGCTGCACCTCCAGCCACTGATGTCGGATAGTAAGCCAAGACATACTGTTGTGTATGAGGATATAGGGCTGTCGCCTGACCAACAAGGTTCACAACTGGCGTTTGATTAAGCTCCAATGGCCTAGGCCTGATAGGTTGCGGTGATGGATTTGGCATGTTTAATAATTTGATTTCTTAATTGAAAGAATTCAAATTCAATGGTAGGGACTAAGGTTAGCTATTATTCATCAGCTATAT
This sequence comes from Fragariocoptes setiger, assembly GCA_019968535.1. Lineage (NCBI taxonomy): Eukaryota > Metazoa > Arthropoda > Arachnida > Trombidiformes > Phytoptidae > Fragariocoptes > Fragariocoptes setiger. The sequence goes on along the minus strand of JAIFTH010000005.1, from coordinate 105,695 downwards.
ATATCGTGATGATGCCACCAGCTACAGCTTACAACGTAGAGAGTGTCCCACATAGAGCATTCGGTGTGCTTGTGTGTGCTTTCTCTTCTGGTTCGTCGTGAGCCTGTCGCTCGCTCAGAGCCGGGCGGTTGCGCTGCGCAATGCGCACAATCAGCTTCATGTGCTCATGAGCACCATTCAGTGTCGTGAAGTGAAATAGAATAAAAGGCAATCTACATTCAATCTGACCGTTGCGCCCCCTGCTGGAAAATTCGTCAACTGTTCATATCGAATAAAAGTATGTCCAAGACAACATTCTTTCGAACGTTCGATATTGTCGTTGATAAGTGTGCATTATTAAGCCAACCCATTTTTTCTGAAATCGAAATATTTTAATGAATACAACTACAGCTTCGTTGAATAACATGTTGAACATTAACCGATGAGAGATATATAGATAGAGGCCAGAACTGAAGACATTTCCTCGTGAGTTGCACATTTCATTTCAAATGTCGTGTGCGTGAATAGTAAGTGAGAATTAAGAAACTGGTGGTTAGATATTCAGCATGCATTAGTTGCCTCGTTGTGAGCCATTACGACTTGGAATATTTGGCGCAGGCCGACTAGGTGGAGGCGGAGGACCACGAGCACCTTGTGGCAGAGGTGGCGCGCCGCGAGAGTGCATGTTTGGCGATGGGGGCGCAGGCGACGGGGCACTCGACCAGTCAGATTTTAATGGTGGAGGTGCAGGTGAATATGTTGTTTGCATGCTAACGTCACCAATAATTTTCAATGCCTCTTTGCAAGCTTGATAAGTTTTCATTAGTTCTTGTCGTCTGCGTTCCTCTTCCGGCGATTCCTCCATCAATGTTGACTGATCGCCTGCTGCATAGAGAGCGGCAAGCAATTCCTGATAAATGTAGTTCTTTGTCGAATTTATGATGATATGCATGATCAACTTTGGAACGAGATCGCGAAAAGTTTTGGTAACGATTTTCATGTATGAATCGACTAAATTGCGTATAGTTTCAACTTGACGCTCTAACTGCGGATCTAATGATGACAATTCATCTTTAGCCTTCGTTACTGTACCATCTTCAGAGCCATCGCTTGGCTTGTTGGCACGCTCTAAGTAAACTCCAGCGCGCAAAAATGATGCTTTCCACGAGTCCACGTCCTCTTGAGATTCGCAAGATAACTCTAATTGTTTTGAGTCCTTGTACACGTTGCGGTTGTCTGAATTGATAAGACAAAACGTGTATCTACGCGACATGAATCCAGGCTCCACATCACGTATTTTTATACCATCCAATGGCAACATATATTTCTTGTCCTTCTCATCTTCATCCTTGTACCAGCTTAGACTTTCAGCTGTCAACACGAACCAAAAAGCACGCGAGCCACCGCGCAACATTCCTAAATTATGTATACTAATCCAACCTTTACGTATGACTTGATTGCCAAGCTTGCATTGACGACTGGTGTTGGAAGAGTCCGCGCTTGGTTGCGCATTAGAGAAACCAATGAAGTCTTCATGATTCGTGTTCATGTAAGCTAATTCGACATCAACGAGTAACATGAGCTGGTCTTTAGCAAACTGTTCGCGCTCTCTGATGTGAGTCGTTACTATGCGTTCGGTTTCTTCTCGTAGTCGTGGGAAGCGAGCCATTCTCTCGGAACATCGTCGGAGTACATTACCGAGCTCTTGCACAACTAAATCAACACATTTCAAAGACGGCTCTCGCATCTTTGCGATCTGCCCTTTTACAATAGCATCGAATGCCATATCAGGCGTGAATAAACCCACGCGAATGCCGTGAATATTTCGTATAGCATAAGCTATCTCACGCCTGAGTTCCATTTCATTAAAGTCCATTTTAGCCACTTCATATGGGAAACGTTCATGAAAAAGGCGGTTTATACGAGCACCGCCTGATAGCTCTGCTGTGTTGATTCCACCAGAAGTGCCAGTTCCCGAACCTTCTATTGATCTTTCAAAATCATTTTGCAAAGTTTGAATCATTTGTAACATTGCTTTAGTTTTTCTGGTAGGATCATCCGCTCGGAAGTTCTTGAACTCGCCGACTTCTTTCTCAAGTCCGAGGTATTGCTTCTGCAGCTTTTCTCGTAGAGCTGGTAAAGTATCGCGAATGTGATTGGTCAATTGTTGGTTCAATGTCCGTTGCAAGTGCGGTGTACCCAATCGATCGGCCATATGTTGATACGCTGGATGATTCATGAAGAATCTTCGCTCAGCTTCAAGCGAAGCTCTAATATCTTTGCGACCCTCAATGTCTTTTTGAGATCTATTGATTACACCGATGTAGCCACGACGAAGCGGAAATACTTTATTCTCCAGAATGTCGCGCGCATCAGTGCCTTCGTCCATGAGGTCAAGTTTAGTTATTACTCCTAAGGTTCGCAAACCATCAGGATCGACTTCCTTAGCGAGTTTGAGCGCATCACTGGTTGCCAAGTCTTGATTTGCTGGTGTCACAGCCAATATGAGACAATTTTCACGTCGAATAAAAGTCAATAGCATCTCGCGAATTTGATGCTCTATGTCAGGAGGCTGATCGCCAACAGGAACTTTTGTGAGTCCTGGCAAGTCAATCAGAGTCAAATTCAATACGTGTGGTGAGTGAACTCGCAAACTGATTGGCACTGGCGATATTCCCTTGTTGTTACCAGTGGCCCTATCTGTTTCGTCTTCGATCTCTTTGCGAATGGCATCAAAATCTGTAAACTTTTTACCTTTGCAGTGCGCGAACTCACCATATTCGCTTTGAGAATGCAGCAATTGTAGTATAAGTGGACGTCGTGTGACAATGCCAGCGCCACGAGGCAAAAAGTCGCGCCCAACAAAATTTTCCAGCACTGATGATTTACCAGCCGATTGACCGCCAATGACTGCGATCTGGGGCAAATCGAGGGTCAAATTAACGCCAAGATTTGTGAAAGCATCGTGTAGACGATTGACAACTCCGATAAGACCTTCGAGGCCGTCGTTGCTCCAGGACATGATGAGTATATTACAATATGAATACTTGACCGACAAATGTAGTAATGAAGAGATACACTTTTATGATATAAAGCTCCGGTTGTATATGTGTGTGTGAGTGTGTGTGTGTGGAGTTATTTCTCTTATATAATACTCAGTTGATGATCATTGCTATAAGCTATGTTCTAACAGTCAATTGATAATGCAGGATGCGATGTGATGTGATTTTCGATGAACTGGACACTAATAAATCTACCATCTTTTTTCTCATAACAATTGCAATATCGTCCTGTTATATAACTCTTGTTAATTGTAATCTATCACAGAATATACAAGTTGATAGTAAACTCAAATAATGATGAAAATAATCTTGCGCCAATATTTTCCGTACAATGTAAATTTATTTGGCATCAAAATCAAGAAATGACAGAGGGCGCACGTTCTGTTAACTCACTCGATCCAGTGGTCGAGCGAGCACCTTGCTGCTGCGCGATTTACTCGTGATTCCCTGCGCAAAGCGTAACTGACAACGCTGCCCTCTTAGCAGGAAAGCATGCCAGTAAGATTGAGAGTCTCAATTGTAATTGAATGGCTCAGCCCCGAAAGTATGTGTCTGTAACGCTTGATTATGCGCTTCGAACTATATGCTATTGTTGGGCCCCATTAGTGTGGGAGCAGTATCTTGAGGCAAGTAGTCGTTCTATCGTGAACAGCTACACTATCGGTAGTCATATTAACAGTTTATTCTATCTCCCTGGCCACTGGGAAAAGATTTAAAATAAGAAACCAATTGGTATCAGTTTATTTTCTTCTTTGTAAATGCTTTAGAGCCCAAGTTCATTTGTGTGAATCTCAACTTCAATTACCACAGATTATACCAGATCAATTGGTTCTTGAATACTCGAACAACATCTGACGGGCATCTGTATCAGCCTTATGGCCTGATGTTAGTCCGTGATGGTCAGATAAAGAAATTAAGGGTGGTTGTTTCCTGACATTCCATTGTGTCCGATATCGAGGCCATTGGTTAAATAGGGCTTTTTCATGATCGACATGTACATCGATTACCTGAATTCTGATTGGTTGGTGGAGATGCAGACGGTCGGACTGTATTGGAAACATTTCCGACAGAATTTTCTCCTCCACCGCGCGCTTGTCTTGCTTGCGACACCACACGATAAATCTCGGTTAGTATCTGATGAAATGCGGTTTCAACATTAGTTGAGTCTAGTGCCGATGCCTCAATGAATGATAAGCCATTTTTCTCTGCAAACACTCTAGCTTCGTCAACTGGTACGGCTCTCAGGTGACGCAAATCGGATTTGTTCCCTACGAGCATGATAACAATGTTTTGGTCGGCATGATCTCTGAGTTCTTTGAGCCATCTTTCTACGTTTTCATAGGTGATGTGTTTGGCTATGTCATAAACAAGCAAGGCTCCAACGGCACCGCGATAGTAGGCTGATGTGATGGCTCGATATCTTTCTTGGCCGGCTGTGTCCCAGACCTGAGCTTTAACAATTTTTCCATCGACCTGAATGCTTTTAGTTGCGAATTCTACCCCAATTGTAGACTTGCTCTCTAAATTGAATTCGTTACGAGTGAATCGGGATAAGAGATTGGATTTTCCCACGCCCGAATCTCCAATGAGTACAATCTTGAATAGATAATCATATTCATCGTCTTTGAAGGCCATCTTGCCCACCTAGTTGCATATACAATTGGATCAGAACACTCGGTGATTTTTGTTTATCAACTGATAAGCAGTATGATTTTACTGATGGCACTTGTAATAGTGTGTGTATCTATCAAATATGATCAAGATCTAGAGGAAGAGAACAAATTTCTAGGACGAGTCCGGTCGTCAATGGTATTGTGTGATAGCTGATCGATTGGCTATTTTTATTCCGTTATTTAGTTTCCTCTATTCCACGCATAATATAAACGATTTAACAGTCAATCAACTATGATTTCATTGTGCTGGTATCGTTTGTGTTTGTCTGAGTATATACTTGCCGTTAATGAGTGATTAAATGCATCAGCGCTTGTCATGCAGTGAAAGAATTCAATATTAATAATAATGATGTTGATGATACAATAACTAAGGTTTCGGACAGAATGGTAGAATAAAAGTACTAAGGATGAATAAATGAACGCGAGTCAACGCAAACACTCACAGAGCTTCAACATCACAGCGTTAACTGCAGCAAATCCAACCAAATCAAAACAGAGACAGCGAGAGGTGAAATTCAGTCATGTAGAACAGCTGGTGTCAGAAACGAGTAGGGTCACAAATCTAATGCATTCTTTCTCGTTCTCCATACTCTAAAACTTCGAGAATTACTGATGGACGAATGTCGATTTGTAAAATGTTTATTTCTGAGAATTGTCATTTATTCAACCTCATCTAACTTATATGAGACAATAGTAATAAATTTAGCTTTATCTGTTACAAGATGATTGTGGGGCAATCAAACATCGCAGCAGCCTGATCTGGCTGACAAATTACCAACCATTGTTTCACATACACTATAGATTTTTTGTTTGATCAATTGTTTGACAACTCTCTTGAAAGTTGATAACAATCAGATTTGTTTATCTTAACGAACTTCATTGCTTAGTGACATGAGATAAATTGACAATGCTATCGCTATATCTGTTTTTACTCAAAAACGCGTCTCATGTACAATTTCACACCAACAGTTTGTTGTTCACAATCTGTTCATAGACAATCAATAATAGCGGCAGTCTATATACCGTCCGAAGATGTGCCAATAACTTATCTTCGAATCATTCATTTATTGATGCACCATCATCTTTGACAACCCCATCCATAAATCAAGCTTGCTGAAATCAGCTCGAAGACTGAATAAACTCATCCAATAGATCAACACCTAATTACTAAGTTTTAAAAGATATCTCAAATTCCAGGTGAATTTGGAGTTAATAAGATGGTCAGTTCACTTCAATGGATCACCAATATAAAAAAGCATTATAGAGATATTCGGAATGATAGTTAGGTTTGTTTGGGATCTCAGAATTGCTTTGAACACTCGATGTCAAGGAATTGATCAAGTCAAAATTTTTATGCACGCCAATGGGTCAATCTAATGCATCAAGATAAACAAAGTCTTGATTTAGGAAAGGGGCCACAGCGGAGCATATAGTTACAGTGCGCATGCTCTAGCGCGAATATGGGCCCAAGCTGGACATGTTTCGACTAGCGCAACGACGACACAGTCTCTGATTTGCACGTAATCTTTTATCGACGACCCATCACGAGCTGTATCTAAACATTTGGAGGTTTCCTCCGATATGAATGCACTACCTGTTTCAAATTGCTCAATTCTATCATTTTTTCTATAAGAAGCGTTCGGGAACACCTTCCGCAAGTCTTTCACTTCAAATGTTTATTCAGATGCAATTATTCTGTCAGAGCGAAGGAAAGATAAATCTACGCTAATAATGGAATTCTCGGCATCATGTAACGTAAAACGACACCAAAAAATTAGCAGCCCATCTGCTCTATCTAGATACGTTGCCATTAAACTGCCATTAATCATGAAGAAATAAGTTGTCCGGACACACTACAATAATTATGAGATAATTTCTTTTAGCAACTATTATAGCTCAAGTCTTTCACGAACGACCACCCACTAATGAAACGAAGTCTTTCAGATTTTGCAATCAGCAAATCAAACGTCTTTCATCAATTAATTATATGTTAATCGCATACATGATTTTTTAGTCTTATATTCAAACAATTAAGAAACCTAGTCTTTCAAACAGGTCCTTCAAGCTGAACTGTCCTAAAAGTAGCCAGAACAGTAAGAAAAAACAACAATAATAATGGAGATCTACATGAATCCAATATTCGATGTGGCTAAGCGCGGAAGTGAGTTTCTCAGAAATCATTTTCCAAAACCAGGTGTTGCTAATAGTCTTAGAAATCAATGCCACGAACAACAGCAATGTTACGAACACCAACTTCGGGAGTATTCACCAAATTTACAGGGCGCCAAAGGTGTACCGATCGCCGGCGTTCCGTCTACAATATCAGACGGTGTGTCAAACGTCGAGACAAAATTTAGATTACCAAACGATGAATCAGGTATTACACCTATAACACCACCTGCTCCTCCAAAGCCACACAGCGAGATCGTGGGAGAGTTCGATGGTCTTGGGGACGGAAAAATTTCCGATTGGCAAGCTGGTTGGAACATCACCAACGCTATTCAAGGCATGTCTCTCGTAAGCCTACCGTACGCTGTGTTGCATGGTGGATATTGGGGATTGGCGTCTCTCGTATTCGTTGCTTACATTTGTTGCCATACCGGGAAGATCCTAGTCGATTGTCTTTATGAGTATGATGAGAAAACTGGTAAGATTGTGCGGGTTCGCGATAGCTACGTTGAGATTGCTCAGGTGTGTTTCGGGCAGAAATACGGCGGAAAGATTATCAATACGGCACAAGTCATCGAATTGCTGATGACGTGCATACTATACGTAGTCCTCACAGGAGATCTTATGATTGGAACATTCCCAGAAGGCGACATCGACCTACGCTCATGGATGATGCTATGTTCTATACTGTTGATACCGTGCGCATTTCTTAAAGACCTTCAATCTGTAAGTACACTATCGTTATGGTGTACAATTATACATTTTGCCATAAATGCAGTAATATTTGCATACTGTTTCCTGAATATTAGTGACTGGTATTGGGACAAAGTTACGTTCAAGATTGACGCGGCCACCTTTCCCATTTGTCTCGGTATTGTAGTTTTTAGTTATACGTCACAAATATTTTTGCCTAGTTTGGAAGGTAATATGAGCGAGCCAGCGCGCTTCGACGATATGCTTGACTGGAGTCACATAGCGGCAGCATTATGTAAAACACTATTCGCGTGGGTTGGATTTCTCACATTTGGCGATGCCACTCAAGAGGTCATAACAAACAATTTGCCAACGCGTGGCTTCAAGGCATTGGTTAATTTAACGTTAGTTATCAAGGCTCTACTTTCTTATCCACTACCATATTATGCAGCGGCGCATCTGCTTGAAATATGCCTATTTAAGAGGAAGCCAACCGAGCAGGAGCCTGATGGTGAAGGCGATCAACCGTTTCCTTCCATGTGGACTCGTGATGGGGAATATCGCGTGTGGGCGGTGGGTTTTCGTGTGACACTCGTCATGATAACCATGTTTGCAGCCATTTCCATTCCACATTTTGCATTGCTTCTTGGTTTCATTGGAAGTTTCACTGGAACCATGTTATCTTTTGTTTGGCCCTGCTACTTCCATATGTATTTACGTTGGAACGATCTTGAAATGCGCACCATAGTCTGGGAGTGCTTCATCATTGTGCTTGGCGTCTTTTTCGGCCTCACTGGCATGTACAGCAGCTTTATTGGGCTTCTAGAAGTTGGTATGGTAGACGTAGTTACTGCCGGCATCGTCACAACCTAGTTAAAACTATGCAAGTCCATTGTTGACAAAAATTGCACCATCATCGGGATGTTGGTGTTGCTTGCGCGTCAAACCATTTGTATTATTACAATTATCACGCGCGCTCTCACGCAATCTCTGCTTGTAGCGTCGTCGGTGACGACGAAGGATGAGCATGTAGTCACAATCATCTAATTCTTGGCTGCCACTTAAAGATATCCTATGTTTACCGCGACGTTGCTTTGGCGATGTCGTCGTTGTAGCTTCTGTCTTGATGTGCGTTAATTCAATATTATTTGTATCACTGCCATGAGAGCTGGTAGTTCTTGCATGGTCGCTGGAATTGTCTGCATCACTATTGCTGTCGGCTGAGTCGTATTCATCACTGGTTGGTCGTATCCCTCGCATAATGTGCTTGTATTTCAAGATAGCTTTATATTTCAAGCGTTCCTCCATGTTATAACTAAAATCATCGAGATACTTGTATTTGTTCAAAGATGCCACAACGGACAATCTGCTGTCACTGTCGACCATGATAGCCTCATCGCTTGGGCTAGAGGTGCCCATAATTACATTAATATAATAATTGTAGTGTAAATAATAATAATAGTATTATTATGGGAAAAAACAAACCAGATTTCTTTACACAATTTAGGTATCGAGGGCGTGCCTCAGTTGTTGCAACGCATGGAAGGCGTGAATAGAAATGGATAAGCACACATCGACGTCCTGCTTGTAGTCTTCTGCGAGTGCAGATATCAAGTCACAGGCTAAAGTTTAAGTGTTTGAATAGAGCGCCAACACGTGATCAATATTTCAGCTTCTGGAGGCACACGTGATCGGTTTGGTCCACCAGAGTCCACTTATTAGGACAGATTGTTAGTTCTTTTCTATGGTCGATGTTTCCATGATGTCGTTATTGACATTTCAAGGCAGTAATTGTTTCAGGCAACGTGTGGTTTTATCATTGTTGTCAGGAAAGACCATAAAGATAGATTCGTTCCGCGAGACGCCGGCTTTAAATGGAAACGATCTCACGATATCAAATGACATCGGTGTAAACAGTAGTGAACGAAATCTTTTAGATCTGATCAACAAGCTTACATCGAGTACATCCGTCATTGAAATCAATAAGACCGGTGCAAGTGTAACATTCAAGCCTGGTACCATTCATGGAGGGCAGATCACCCACGATTGTTGCAACGATCGCTCCATATCTTATTATTTAGAGGTTTTGATATACCTGGGACCTTTTTGCAAGAAGCCTTTGGTGGCGACACTCAACGGGGTAACCAATGATCCGATCGATCCCAGTGTCGATGCTCTCAAAGTGTCGTCGTTGCCCATTCTTAAGAGATTCATTGGCGATCATGAGGGACAGAAATTGGAACTTAAAGTGGCCGCACGTGGATTCATGCCAGAGGGTGGTGGCCAAGTGGTGTTCACTTGTCCTCTTGTTCGTCAATTATTGCCTATACAATTGACGAATCCAGGCAAGATTAAACGTGTCCGAGGAGTAGCTATAGCCGCACGCGTTTCTCCTCAGATGGCCAATCGAATGATCGATGTGGCTAAAGGTATAATTTTGCAATACATTCCAGATATCTACATATATTCGGACCACCATAGAGGTAAATCAAGCGGAAAATCGCCAGGATTCGCTTTAGTTTTGTCAGCAGAAACAACAGAGGGATACATATATACTAGCGACGCTGTGTCCAATCCCAAAGGATCGCCGGATGGTCCATCTTTGCCAGAACAAGTCGCTGAAGAGGCGGCGCATCGTTTGTTCGAAGAAATTTATCGCGGCGGCTGTGTAGATTCCATCAATCAGGGTATCGCTCTTACTTGCATGTCGTTCAACCAGAAAGATGTATCGAAGCTCATGATGGGACCTTTGTCGATGTATAGTGCACACTACCTGAGACACATTCGCCAATTCACAGGCCTTTCGTTTATGTTGGACTCTAAAGATGATCCGCCTAGAGTCTTATGTACCTGTGTTGGTCTTGGTTACTCAAATCTCAGTCGTCCCACTTATTAAAGTTGCCCAGACCGGACAATAGATAGTCGATCCAATTTATTCTAAGAATCATCAGTATATTGTCTCGGCAATTTCTTAGTTTAGAGAGAGAGAGAAAGAGAGTGTGTGTGTGTGTGTGTTAACTACCAGGTTAAAGTTCGACCGAAGCTAATGCCCTTGTGATGCATAGAAACGCTTGCAAACGATTATTCTCTCTAGGTACGTTTGCACAAATATTTATTCGTCCTTTGTCACTACTATTTCTCGTTACTCTTTGATATATCAGTTGATTGAAACAAAGAGATCATTTCAAGCTTGCAGGTCATTCTGAGAAAAGAGGATTAGCTCGAGTACAGATTCGTGGCTGAGAACGATTCGTGAAGGCAGCGTGCCAGAGGTTCGAACCAGGTTCGAAGCCAGAACGGTCACTCAGCGCGCGTGCAACACTCATTGCGAAAACAGCCTCGCAAATTGTAGATACATGCATTGTAACTAAATCATTGTGTGCTTGAGACACATTGAAACTTCAACATGTCCTAATGCATGTACAACTGATGAGAGATTCATCTTACGTTAGTGCATGTACCGTGCAGAAGCTGCACACGTTCCTGGAGCTACAAGTGGCGTTGTGGTGTTCGTGTTCGTTTCCAGACAAAGACGAGTCAATCGCGTGCCACCGCTGTGCACCAAGATTCTCGGTACACTCAGGATTATTGGATAGAATCGACGCTCTGTGAGCGCAGCCAATTTACAAAAGCAAAAGCATTCGTGAGAGAGCTGTCATGCAGTGCAACAGGCCTGTCCGATTGTGTGCTGCTGCACATCTTGTCTTATCTTGCTCTGTTGCTCGGGCATACCGACTTGTGCGTGTGCGTCTGCGCCAGCAGCAACACAAGCAATAGCAGCACCACAATCCGTGGCGACCATCGCGAGCCTCAGATGAAACAGACGCTTCCGAAGATTGCAAATTTTAACCATCGTTTGCTAAAGATTTTGATATAATTCAGTATTATTTGGTATCGCTTTCTTAGGATATTGCACATTGCATGATAAACACCTGTTGAAACAGCGTAACTATGGCCACAGAATTCAAGCCCGAATATAAGTCTGCTGGTCGTTCAAACAATATGGCATCTATGCCTGACTTACTTCCACCGCCGGAATCTTATCTCTATGGTCGCGCCATGGCCCACACGACAACGACAACCAATATTGACACCATGGACGCATCTTGGCGTACCCATTCGATTGAAGATATCGGCACGCCTATTTCTAACGATATAATGTCGTCGGCGTCGTCGTCATGCGCCACTCCACATTACGGTCTCCCGCCGCCCAATGCTCAAACTGACATTTGTATGGGCACCTCCTCATCTACGGACTACATGATTATCCCACCTCCGCCATCTGCGCCTAGCTTTTTCAACACTGCCACCTCTACTGTGTCTGACTCAACTACTGATATGCTCAACGAATATGAACCTATGGTGTCAAGCACCGGACCTCCACCCATTGATGCTCAAACATCAGTCGATGATGTTATTGCTGGCTTACGTGATAACGAGCCATCAGATTTGGGTGTACTCGACAACGACACCATTGTTCGTGCATTCATCGAGTTGCTTAATGACGAGGACGAAGTTCCGGTTCGTGATGTTTCCGTCGTGGCCATTGAGTGGTCAATGAAGCCTGAGGGGCGTGAAGCCATAGCCTCGTCCCCAGATTTTGTAGAAACCCTGCTCAAATGTTTGTCCAAAAGGTATGTGGACTGTACAATAATTCACTGCGTCGCTGGTGTCTTACACAATATATCGCAGATACCTCGTGGCCAGAATGCTATACTACAGGCTCGCGGTGTTCCTGTGCTGATCGCAACACTAGTGTCTCCTATTGAATCGGCTGTCGTATTCGCCATCACGTCCCTACACAATTTATTACTACAACTCGAGGAAGCTAAAGTACAAGTGAAAGCTCATAAAGGACTGCCTCCTATTGTCGACTTGTTGCAACGTCAAATTTGCGATAATCCAAGATTTTTCGCTATCGTTGCCGACTGTCTTAGAAGTTTGGCTTACCAAGACTCTGAAAGTCAGAGAATAATATACCAATGCAACGGATCTGCGCTGTTGCTTAACGCACTCGACAAGTGCCTAAATAATTCTGAAACCGACTTGCATCCTATCACCACGCTATCAAGAGCTCTTAAAGCCTTGTCTTCATGTCGTAATAACAAAGAACAAATCGTGTCCGCACGCGGGATGTATATCCTGACAAAGTGCCTTGATCTGAACAATTTGGAAATACAAAAGATAATTGTTTGGACATTGAGAAATTTATCTGATGTTGCGACACATGAGAAAAATCTAGACGATCTTTTGAGCCGTCTAATCATTCTCATTAACACTTGCGGACATCCAAGCCAAAAAACCATTATAGAATGTGCCTTGGGTACGCTCTTCAATCTTACATGCAACAACGAGAAGAACAAACATTTCTTGGTACGCTTAGGTGGACTTGAAACATTGATACAGGCTATCAGAGCATGGATCATGGAAGTTGATGTCATCGAACCTGCCCTTTCTACATTGAAACACTTAACTAGTGAACACATAGAAGGTGCCACACAATATCTATTGATGGAAGGCGGGATATCAACGTTGATTGAACTGTTGAACCAACTCGTGAATAGTGGTCTCTTCTTTTGGCAAAAATTTGAGCAAATTCCGTTCCAAACTTGGGCTCTGCTGAAACCATTGTGTGCACTGGTGAAGAACATCATCCAGATTGGGACACTGAATTCCGCACAAATCATGCACGTAGATGAATTGGTTGGTTCACTTGTTCGCGTTGCCCAACAACCTCAAGTTAAGCGGAACCCCGAGTACAACCAACAGATAAATGATTTCCTGCGACACATTCAAGAGCTCGCGTATCGAAAAAAATGCCATTTCTAGACGTCATCTGATAGAGACACTATTCGGATTATAGTAAATTTATACATTTTTGTCACAGACAACCTGAGACACTTTTGTCTTCACTATTTTACCACTAATTAACAAGGCTCACACACAAGTTAAAATCATTGTCAAATCTTGAATAGATTGATGGTCTGGTTAAGAATCAAGCATAGTCTCAGACGCTCTGTTTAATCTCTTCGTCAATATCACTGAGAACAGTTTCTTGTTTGATGACATACATGGAGTAGCCGTAAATTGAGAGTACCATGGCAGTTAAAGTGAGGCCAATTCCACGAATGGCTTTACTTTTTTGTGAAGCTTGAACGCTTTTTTTCAAAAACTGTTCTCGCATCAATTTGATCTGTCTTTGGGTTTCTCCAGCCTGTCTGGCTGCCAACTCCTGTCGATGTTTATCCATCTGTGGGCCTTTTGTAGGATTTTCCAATAATTGATTGGCTTAATAACGTCGAATGACGTGTATGGTCACTCAAACAATGATTATAAACGAAGATAATAAATGATCATAACCATATTATCAAGTAAACACGTAATTTTTTAATAATTCAACAAAACAGTAGATTCTCAATGAAGCTTGTACGCTTTACATTTTGTTACATCGATCACTACTATTTTTTCAAATCCGACTGACCTTTGAGTTGAGCGCGAATTGTTCAATTTGGATAGTAACGCATGCGCGCAAATAGGTGACAGATTTCGTTGGCTGACGTTTCACACAATCGTCTGGGCATCGAAAGGCGAAGAGGAAACACAGTGATTCGAAACTGCCTATGGTGCAGATCAAGTACACGTGGCTTTACAATTCTGCAATAAATTATTCATCATCGTCATAATCTATTCCACCATCTTATAGAACAATCATATTTAACTTTCAACCTGTGCCCATCGTATCTTCTTCAGGGTAATTATAAGAAAGATATTACTATCAAACACAAAAACAGCTACAGCACCTGCAACAATATGTTGTCTGTATCTACCTTGCCGCTACTATTTGGCGCATTATCTGCAATAATCCAATTCCAGAATTCGGTGCTATCACTATCAGATGACACCGAAGAGGTATACAAACGTGATGAAGATATCATCGTGTTGACTGGACAAAATTTCCAACAAGCCCTCGATGAATTCGACAATGTCATGGTCGAATTCTATGCTCCGTGGTGTGGGCATTGCAAGGCGTTCGCTCCCGACTATGTCATGATTGCCTCCATTCTCAAGAATAAAGGGGCTAACGTAGAATTTGCCAAAGTGGACGGATCCGAAGAGCGAGAACTCCTTGAGAAACAAGACATTGCAGGCTTTCCCACTTTGAAATTATTCCGCAAAGGCAAAGCGCCCGAAGTATATCATGATTACAGAAATGTTACATTATTGGTCGAATGGATTGAGCACAAGATTGGCCCCGCCGCTGTTACATTGACTGATGCTGAGCAAGCTGAAACATTCAAAGATTCAGCTGACGTTGTTGTCGTGGCTTACATCAAAGATGTGTCAGACAATGCCACCCAAACGTTCCTCGGTATCGCCGATCAATACGGCGATTACAAGTTTGCCTTGATACACGATCAAGCTGTCGCCGGCAAGCTCGGCCTGGAGAAAGAATCTGTGGTGTTATTCAAGAAATTCGACGAAGGTCGCGTTAAGTACGACGGTGAATTGGTTGATGTTGAGAGTTTGAAAGAATTCATCCGAACAAATTCGTTGCCATTAGTTGTAACATTTGATCAAGGTAACGCACAAAAAATATTCGGAGGCGAAATCAAAGCACACAATCTATTATTTATCAACAAAACTGATCCATCGTACACGTCCATTATTGAGGAATTCCGCAAAAGCGCCAAGAACTTTAAAGCAAAAGTGCTATTTGTTATTATTCATAGTGATCAAGAAGACCACGAGCGTATCATTGAATACTTTGGGCTTAAGAAAGAAGACTTGCCTGGCCTGAGATTCATCAAATTATACGAAGAGATGACCAAATATAAATACGATCATGAAGAGCTTGAAGCCGACAAAGTGACTGATTTCGTTAATGGTGTGCTCGAAGGCAAGATCAAACCACACTTGCTCACACAAGAATTGCCTGAAGACTGGGATAAGCAACCTGTCAAGACATTGGTTGGCACCAACTTTGATGACGTTGCATTTGATAAGACCAAAGATGTGTTGGTTGAATTCTATGCTCCATGGTGCGCACACTGCAAGGCATTGGCGCCCACTTATGCGCAATTGGGCGAGAAGTACAAAGATCACGAGACCATTGTCATAGCTAAAATTGACGCCGCGGCCAATGAGCTGGAACACACCAAAATCAATTCATATCCAACTATAAAATTGTACAAGAAAGACACAAACGAAGCCGTTGAGTACAACGGCGAGCGAACTCTCGATGGTCTCACGCGATTCCTTGAGACAGGTGGTGATTATGGGCGTGCCCATCCAGAGGACACGTTTGACGAGGTGGATGAGCAGCAACCTGACGCAATCAGCGACAAGCATGACGAGCTCTAAAATAGAGGCAGCATGGTATAAGTACATTAATATTGAATGATTATATTAAAAAACTGAACACCGAGGTTAAAAACAAAAATCACGAAAATTGTCTTTCGATGCATGATGCATTGACTTGTTATATATTATTGTTCTGTTAGTTTTTGTTTCTTGTGTTTCAAGTAATGTAACGAACCAACAGCATTCTTCTATCCACCTGTGTCATTAATCAGCCGCTAGTTCTGAGCACACCAATACATCTGATTCGATTAGGCAATTTTCTCTGAACCTAGCTAGCTCATGACCAGTCTATCGAGTGTCCAGACAAATCGAATTACTGTGGTGACAAATTGCTATATTGCTCGTGCAAATGTAAAGACATGAGCAATTGTGCATTGCACCAATGCCTTATCAATAGATTTATATTAAAATACTGAGATCAGTATACACAAATCAATCTAGTATCGGTGTAATAATCGAATTAAACTTCTCTGTTTGAACGGTGCCACTGTCTGACTAATTCTGATACTTGTGCGCAAAGTTTGCTGCGTCTAACATAAACTGAATCAAAAGAGCGCCAATCAACCCGCTAGTACTAACAAGCTAATATTCAGGTGATTGTATTCGCCAATCATCATATGCCTATGTTTTGCTCGGATGTATCAGTTGATATCATTTTCGATTTGACCATCGTTTGCGGTCGTTGTGGACCATCGAATGTGAATGTTTATTGCTCTGGTAAATTTAATATCGTCTAAAAATGGTAAACCCAAGAGACAATGGTAAGAGCTGCCAATGTCAGTGCTGACAATATCGTACAGAAATGTTGCTCACAGATGGCGTTAGTGCGCTCAAGTTCAGCATCCAACGCGTTTTCAAGTGCGCTTGCGCCATACGTGCGTCCATGCATACTGGCATAATGATCGTCGTAGTTAATGGTCGTCGTCGGCGTCATGAGTTCGAAGCAGACATTTTAATGATTGCCATCGACAGGTCAACATCGGCGCATCGTCAATGCCTTGCAAGTTTTGCCATCTGATTTCAGGGTTACTTTCACTGTTCACCTTGTCACTTTCAAGATTTCGTAAACAAAATTAAGGTAGCAACAATCAAGTGCAAATGCAGTCAGGCATTGAAAAAGTTTTAAGAGAGTAAGTTTGAACTTGAAGATGACTGAATTGTAGGTTTGAAAGGGTTCTTTGGATTTGAGAATCAAAAACTAGATGTCGAAAGAGCAGCAAACCACAAGCTACACATCGCACCAAGCGTCAATCAATCAATTAGGAAATAAGCGAGTGAGCGAGCGAGCGATCAAGCAATTGTCTACAAGCAAGCAAGGACAAGTCGTTGAAAAATAATCTTGGAACAAGTCTAATATTTCGAACAAGAGCAGCGGAAGTAGCAACAGCAGCAGCAACAACAGTAACAGTAACAGCAAGCTAAAATGCAGCTGGTAGCATGTGCTGGCTGCGAGCACCCGATCAAGGATCGATTCATACTGTCGGTGTTGGATCGAACGTGGCACGTGAATTGTGTGACATGTTGCGAGTGCAAGTGCAAATTAAGCGACAAGTGCTTTGTGCGAGACACCAAAATCTATTGTCGTCAAGATTTTTATAGGTGAGTCTACTGTACCCAATCTGCTGTTGAACACAACAACAACAACAACAACAGAGTGGATCATTATTCATTCTATATTGTTGTTGTGGTAGATGGATATTGTTGATTTCATGTAGATTCTAATCGTATTGCGAAATTGTTTCTGATCCACAATATTACAACAATACACTCCTCAATGATCTCTAATGAATAATAATTATTAGACGCTTCGGAATCAAATGTGCCGGTTGCAACAATGGCATTGGGCCCACCGATTTGGTGCAACGCGTACGTCAACGTGTCTATCACACGTACTGTTTTACGTGCAGTATTTGCCACAAGCAATTAGCTACCGGCGAGCACATGTATTTGCATGACGACATGTTGATATGTAAAAAAGATTTTGATCCAACATTAATCAATCAAGCTAGATTAGAGTTACAAAAACAGCACCAACAGCAATGGATAACAACAACAACAACAACAACAACAGCAGCAGCAACAGCACAAAATGGGACCAAAAATAAAATAGATGAAAATGACGAGCAACAAAAGACAGCCAACGAGGCCGACAAATCGTGTCTATTGAACGACACCAACAATAGCAGCGACACTAATCGATGGCGCCAATCACTAAAAAAGAGTTCATTGATTGCTCCGCCAACAAGTGGTGGTCAGCAACATGCGAAAATTATGCACACATTAGAGACAAGTGTGTTGGCCGACATGAACGCCAACAAACCGTCGCCGTTGAATAAGGCAATGTCGGACAATCAGCAAGCAAATAGTAATAGTAATAATAACAACAACAACAACAATAGCAAGCGAGCTAACAATAACAAGCGTCAATTGTTGGACCAAGCTAACAATCCGTCGCAACAGACGACAACGAAACGGACGCGTCTTATCGTTGGCAAAAAGAGTAATTTCAACAAATCAAAAGCTGCCGACGATAATAGCAACAACAACAACAACGATAGCAATGTCTTGACTACACTGACAACGCTGTCACCTTCGGGCAATGTCAGTGTGGTGGCCAACAGCAGCAGCAACAACAGCATTAGCAATGTCCTCGGTCCTGACTCGCCGGGCGCCTCAACGACACGCTCAGTGTCGCCGGCCATGTCGCACGTGTCAGGCGACGACACGGCCTCAGATCGATCGTCGCAGGTGTCGTCGCCCTCGTCAGCGTGCCCGTCGTCGTCGTCAATGTCGCGCTCAACGTCCACCTCGTCGTCGACAGCACAACAGCAGCAGCAGCAGCAGCAGCAACAACAACAACAACAGCAACAACTTCCGGGACAACAACGCAACCACAGCAACTCGACTGGCAACGCCGGCAAAGCTGGTCGACACAGCAAACAGAACAGCAACAGCTTCACAAGCTCACGTCATCATGATCATTCGCAACATGCACATGCACATCAGCATAATAATAATCATAATCATGGCACGCATCACCATCATCATCATCATCATCAGAATGCGGATCACAAACCGACACGTGTACGCACTGTGCTCAACGAGAAACAATTGTCAACACTGCGCTCTTGCTATGCGAGCAATCCGCGACCCGATGCGCTTATGAAAGAGCAACTTGTCGAGATGACAGGTCTCTCGCCGCGTGTTATTCGCGTCTGGTTTCAGGTGAGTCTCTTTTGCTTCGGCATTTGACCTCTTACGCCACAAACTTTGCGCCGAATAATAATTAATAATCAAGCGATACTAATTTGAATAATAATTAGCCACATTCGTGCATACACATTGAGCCTGCACTTGACTGACACTAACTCTCTGACTTTCGCACTTTCTTACTCTTCACACATAATCAATGTTGGTGGACACCCTGGAATTAACACAACCTTAACTCATACACTGCCAACAATCATCGATTATCATCAACGAACTATCGAATGTTACTACGAACAAACTACAGAACAAACGATGCAAAGACAAAAAGAAAAGCATACTCGTTAAACAAATGCAACAACAGGAAAAAGTGAGTCCATTCTATGGCATGTTATAGATAGATATTGATACTCTTGAGTTAAATCTCTAATTCTCTCTAGATGTCTAGCTTATTTGCCAGATCTTTTGCGAATGTCAATTTAGTTATTACTAGCTACAGGTCTCGATCACCAACTACAAGTGCAATAATCGTTGTTTCCGGTTTGTTCCATTTATAGATTTAGCTCGAAATGGGTTCGAAGCGAGGCAACACTTAACGAAACAAGACGCTGTGAAACGTGCCGAAAGCGTAACGCTGAGCAAAACTAGTCGAAACTAAAAAGTATAATACAAGCAAGCACTGCTAACAGTGCTGCTTCTTCATTTTCATCCTCGACACGAACGACCGAATACGAACGAAAGAACTTACACGAGCAAGCGAGGGCACGCCATAACCAACTTATAGGATTTACAACTCACTCAAAGATAGAGAGAGAGTGAGTGGTCAACGTTGCGATACGCGGGTCCCGTAATTGGACCAGCTTTGATTCACGCGCCTCTGATTGTTCCACTGTTCTGACTGTGACTGCGACCACGTCTACAATTGCGCGTCTGTAGTTGGGCGCCGCCACTGACACTGTAAAGGCGAATGTGATGCTCTCTGATCTATCTGTTAGTGTGTCCTCTATCTCTGTTCATGTGTCTCGCTCTCTAGTGGCTCGCTTGAATGATCCAAAACCATGTGTTTATACAACACACACGCACACACTCGCGCTAATACTCCGATATTGCTGTCGTCGAACAGCGCACCAGCACCGACAACACCAGTAGCAGCAGCAGAGATGGCTAAGCACTCGCAGTACAAACTCAAGCATTAAGGCCTCTATTTCTCGCTTACAACAACAGCGACAACGACAACAACAACAACAACAGCAAAAACAAAAACCCGCAAACAACACATGACGATGGACTATTTTCGTGCACACTCTGACAGTTAGCCGAGAATGTTGAGCTGCTGCTTCTGTGTGTGTGTGTGATCAACAAACTGAACAAGCCGAAATGAAAAGTACATGGGCTCAAATTGACGCTCACGATGAGCTAGCTATGCAGCTGTTTTCAGCACTACACACAGTAAAACGGAAATTTTTTCGAAAAAAACAAACAACAACGAATGGAGTGAAAACGAACTCTTGGCACTGCTGTTGGTGTTGTTGGTGGCACCAAATCGAGCACCCCTTGCGCTGGTTGCGACAAGCTCAGTGGCCTCGTCATCGTTGGAGTTGCTAGCACGCTTTTTACGTGCCGCTAGCTACTCGTTACTAGCTGCCATTTGCTGTTTGCTGCGTGCGCGTGTCGCCTAGCTGCCACGCAGCTGCTGCTGCTATATAACTTATATTGCAAAGTCAATAGCAGTGGCAGTGGCAGTGAAAATGGTTGTAGCTATGGTTTGCAATGGATCGTGTGCTTGCGTGTGTGTGTGTGTGTGTGTGCTATGAGCTCACTGTGTAACGCGTGCTCAAACAAGCGCTCGGTTGCACACACATGACTTTGGCTTTGTTAGAGTATTCTTTGAACGCACACATCTAGTTCGGTCTGGTGTTGCCCTATAGGCTCGCTTGAAAATGACCCCAGTGTTCAATAGCTAACCAGCAAGCTCGCTTTCCAAACACAAAACAGACACACACACATCATGTTGCCGTGCTGCCGTGTTAGCGAGTGAGTAAACGAGCGAACGAGTTAGTGAGCTAGCACAGTATGCATGTCGCCAGCACTAACTTTCTCTGCCAACTTGCTCGCTGTATAACAATCTCTGCTGCTGTTAGTGTGAGAATGCGTGCGGGTCCTGTCTCACACACAACAGAACGCGAACAGATTACGCCTATACAACGATCGTGTCGTTCGTGTGTGCGTGTGTCACCATCTTGGCGCTGGCCAGCTGATTGCCTATAGTAGAGCAAACGACCGACTGGCTAGCTAGACTTGATTGCTCAACTTTCGACTGACTGACGGACTGATTGGCACACTGGCTCGTAGCAGGCAGCAGCTCGTGTGGCAAGCGTATTCAAGCGCCCAGATCGCTTGAATGGACATTCACCGACCAACTTCCGTATCGATTTCAGCCAATGTTCGAATGATCAAACTTGATATGAATGAGCGAACCATGAGCTTGCTGTATGACGAAAGGTGCACTGTTCTCATCACTTGCTGTCCAAACGTTGCTTGCTGTGACACTTTGCTTGGAACAACACAGCACAGCACAATACAGTGTAGTAGAGCACAGATTCTACGCTTGACAAACAAAGGGGCCTTAGTGAGAGTTCTCAGTTCACGGGACCTTCAAGTGTGCTTCAGTTTGTTGTATGAATCCCAATTGTTCGCGTGTTCGCACCGGACGCGATTTTGTTACGTTTGTCTGCGTGCTTGTGTGTTTGCATTTCTCTGCTCCCTGCCTTCAACTGCTTCTCTCTCTCTCTCTCTCTCTCATTGTTAAACGCACACACACACACTGACCACTTGGGTGTTGCTGCTCACTTGAACGAACGAACAAACGCCACCGCCTTCATTCATCTGACTGTGTGTGTATGCTGGACTGCCTGTGTGTCGGAACTCAAATAAGATGTGCACCAGTGAAGATTACAGTTGCAATAGAGACAACAGAGAGAACTAGAGCTTGAGATTGAGATTGAGAGCCCGAAGCTGAAGGGAACCTCAGCTCTGCGTTTGACTTATGTTATTGTGGCTGAGCTGACGAACTAGACTATTCTAAATCGAGCAAGTGCACTGCAATCGTACACAACGAGCACAACACAATTGTTGTTGCTATTGTCACTGTCGTCATTGTCGAAGCATTGGAATACAAAAGAACATTGACTACACCAACGCAAAATCTTCCAAATTAATCTGCTCTCAACTGCATTCTCTTGCCAGGATAACATTCGTGAAGCTTCAGTGCCTACTGTCCGTTGAATAGAAGAAAAACACATTCAGTTTGAGACCATTTTGATATCTGTCAACTCAGGAAAAAGACAACAGTGAACTAATGTTTTTGTAGAAAATAGCGCACAAATTTCGTGTTATTTCGTACGCTAGATAAGCATTAATTGATGCAACTTTTCATGACAAAATCTCCACGAACAAATTCTAACGGCAACAATAGCAACAGCACTGATTTTGATTGTTGAGCTAACAATGAGCGTAAAATTGGCACACTAATCTTGCCTTGCGGTCTCTTCTCATCTCATCGGCTAATCTTTTAACACGTGCAAACAACGATCTCCAAAAGAAACAATAACAATTGT
This sequence comes from Fragariocoptes setiger, assembly GCA_019968535.1. Lineage (NCBI taxonomy): Eukaryota > Metazoa > Arthropoda > Arachnida > Trombidiformes > Phytoptidae > Fragariocoptes > Fragariocoptes setiger. Next base: position 82,934 of record JAIFTH010000005.1, on the reverse strand, counting down.
GAAATGTGTCGAGCATTAGCACGTGTCACATAAGAACGACGACGGCACTATTTTATTACACACAACCGTGACCATTGAATGAAAGACAAGATTTCGCACTTCATTTCTTTCTCAATTGTCTATTTTTTTATTCGATTCTATTTCATGGATAGAATCGCATAAAGCAGCGCATAGTTACACGCAAACAGAAAGCGAGAGAGAGAGAGAGAGAGAGAGAGAGATTGTAGGATTAAGGTTGACTTTTCCACCCAATTGAATGCCCGCTCTCATTGGAATGCATAGCAATGTGTTTTCCATAGTTGTCAATGCCGCACGTGCCACCGCTGCTTTCACTAGCACATGATGGCACTTGACACACGTACAATGCACGTACAAGATAGGTACGTCAAAGCAATCTCACGAGTGCCGTATGATTTGCACGATTTCGTTTCGTTTCGTTTGCTTTGGTTCGATTTGATAATCAGGCAATACGTTATGTTTACGAGTGTAGCCGTGAGTGTGTGACTGTAAATGCGTTGAGATGAGGCCGGATCGGTGTAGAGATTAGGGGCCAGACAATCAGCCAACCAGAAAAGATCGAGATAGAATGGAGCGAAACTTTGCTTATGTACGTATTTGTGTACGTGGTGCATGAGCACTTGTGAATATGTGAGTGTCAGTGTCTTAGTGTGAGTATGTGAGTTGAATAATAATGATAGCGATAATATTACTGCGCCCTCTAGTGGTAGTCCGCAGTTTTTTTCAAATCCACCAATTCATTTACGTACATCAATTTCCTGTACACTTGTCGACTTGTCGCTGAATTACACTCATTATGAATGACATGAGAATGTGAAATAATTCTTTTCTCAAAGGTGATAATTCTGACTGGACACAATCCACTGAGATGATAAGTGTGGGCGTGAAAGTGGTTGAATTTTTAGAAAATATTTATCTATTGACACATTGCGGCAGATAATAGTGACGCATCTGCTGTGATAGCAGTCACAAAGAAACGTCCGATGCCGCTGTCGGACGGACATCACAACACAATCGGATTCGATTGTGATTATGTCATTATTATTGATTCAGAATTATAAGATAAAAATAACAGAATCCACTTGAGTGTGATATTCGATTACGAGCGATAGTAAGCAAAGATCATGTCTCGTTTTTATGACCACGCAAAGACATTGGCCAAATAGGCAAACTGAGCAAAGGCACAAACGGTAACAGTGCAACGACGCAAACAAACAGACAGACAGACAAACCAACCACAGACAGGCAGAAAAACCAACGAACGACAAGAGACGAAAGAAGGGCAACAACAAATCAATGGGAGTAAAGAGAGGAAAAGAGAAAGAAATGGCGATTGAGATTGAATGGAGAAGAAGAGCGATAAAGATGAGCGCACCATCGAGCAACCGATGGGCCGATTTGAAGCATTTGATTTGGAGCAAACGGAGCATTGGGTGCTCGTCTTTAGCTGCGAACATCGGCAGTGTAAAAATGGCATAATGTGGCGCCATCATCACGCTCGACATAATTTGGCCGACCGACAACGACGACGACGCGGCCGCTTTGTGTGAGTGTGATTGTGCAGGCCAGTGTGACGAGTGCACGGCACGTTCGTTGTTTTGGCATGTTCGTCATGTTTCGCTCGCTTTGCTATCTCGTTGCTGTTCGTCCAATCGCCTGACTCTAATGCTGTTGCTCGAACAGTTCTGTTGAGAATTCGAATCAGAATTGAGCCGAGGTGACGATTGCCGCTAACGTGTGATCTCATTGTTGTTGTTGTTATTGCTATTATCATTGTTAGTGTTTGGATTTTGCACGTTACGCACATTGTTTTGTGGCTCGTCTGTCGAAAGTTCAGTTCGTTCGTAATTGAGTCGTCAGTGGTGCGTTCTTTGAACTTCTCTATGCATCGACTTTCATCTATTGACTGACCGATCGATCGATCGATCGACTGACTGACTGACTGTCTGCCAAAATATCACGGACAATAATAAAGGGACATAGTGTATCTAGTACAAAAAAGGAAGGCCAACAACGACAATCGACGACAATGAGATAAGGTACAGCACGTGAGCTCATTAGCTAATCGAGCGGCGATCATGACGGGCGACTTCACGCTCGATCGCCCATGTCGTCTGTTCGTTTGTGCGTCCAGCGTGCTCTCATTGCACTTCAGTTGCTACGTTACGAGAGGACTCGTATGAACGAGTGCTTCGGTTGGCTCACAATACACTCGTAATCGACATTCACCATTCGCCATTCGCCACACAATAACAATCGACATCGATATCGATATCAATGACTGTCAACTATGGACGACGATAGATTGCGCGCACACAAACAGATCGCCCATCAGTATCATGACCACTATATCATGTGAGCTAGAGACAGCTGGCGTCTCTATGGCCAGCCAGCTCACGGATTTTAGCCTCTGTGGCATTTGCTGTAACATCAAGGTTGCCATGAACTTGTTGTGTATGTCTGTGTTGCTGCACGCACCGGAAGCACCGTTTAAGCGACAAATTTACAAATTTGCTCGGCACACGAAAACTACACGAGAATTTTTTCTCTTTTCTTTTTTCTGGCATCAGCAGGGTTTTTTCTCCGTACAAATGGTACATCTGGAAATAGAAACATTTGAGCATGAAGAGACAAGCCAATGCCAACGAAAGTTTCGCTATTCGTGTGCGTGTATGTATGTTTGAGCTCGTGCTATACACCTTCCAATGAAATGGAAGGCATACTCGCATAAAGCGAGAGATCACAAAACAAGATTGACATAAAGAAAAAGCAGATAAGACAAACAAACGAAGACGACGAGAACGTTTAAACGAACGAACGATCGGGCGCCTGAGCAGGTGAATCAAGCCAATCAAAAGGAACAACAACAACTAACGATGAATTGACTTTATTTTATTTTATTTTTTGAGCTTGATTTGATATGATTTAGCTTGAAGTCTGTTAAACATTGATTAGCATTGGCACTGGCTTTCTCTTTGCCTGGCTTTCTGATGCTGTTGATGTTTGCATTCAATATGACTGCAAGTGCCAGTGTGTGTGTGTGTGTGTGTGTGTGTGTGTGTGTGTGTGTGTGTGTGTGTGGTGTCAGTGTGGAAGGAGCAAGCAAGAAAGCAAGCAAACTAGCAAGCTTACATAGCCAAACTCAACGATTCTTATCTCGAGCGGCGCCAAACTAACACCACCAGCATGAACTTCAAATACTATGTGAGCTGCAAACTGTGTGAGCTACAGACAACAAGAAGTGAACGAAGCGAGCGAGCGTGTCACACAGCAACAGTGCACCTGTCGAATGTGGTGTTTTATCCATGCGATTTCCCGTTCAAACTCAACTCATGTATGTTGTCTTGTGGTGTAGCTTTTCAGTTTGCAGCACACAATTTTGATGCTTCATGATGCATAAGCTCGCCTACGTTGTCGTCGTCGGCGTCGTCGGCGTCTTCGAATTTGTCGTTGTCGATGTCGCTGTCGCTGTCGCTGTCAGTGTCGACCACAACCAAGTGAGCTCCCGAGTGAGCAAGCCGGTTAGCTAGTAAGTCACTTTCTTACTGGCTGGCTGTCTTGCTTGCTCGCTCGCTCGCTCATTCGTTCGATAGTCAATCTGATTAGCAACGGCAACGGCAACGGCGACGTCAGAGAAATCTTGAAGAAAAAACACAAAGTTGAAGCTTGTTGGCGACTGTTGACGCCAACAGCACCACAGCGTGTCAATTTGGTGTGCGTCAATTTGTCGCCCGTCCATCTCATTCTCGTTAGCTTTTTACCTGTTTGTCTGTCGTGTTGTTTGCCATATTTAGCGTAAATATGGCATAAAACTGTGCGTGCGTTTTTTACGCACGCAGTTTTTTCTTCATAATTTTCTCCTCTTAATCTTTTTTTCATTAGCTGCACAGACAACATTCAAGCAAGCACTACATTGAGAATCTTGAGAATTGAGCTAACACTATACAAGTTGCCTCGCCGAACATAAATATTTGATTTAATAACTTGTGAGCTAAACGACAGACAATTATCGAACGATAAATTGTCCTTGTCAAGTTATTTAATAGCTCATCGTTAGAATTACCTGCATTCGTTGTGTGCGTGTGTGTGTGTGTATGCTAGTCTAATGTTTATAACTGTTAACGATGTCATTACACAACTTGTTACATTGTTGTAGTTGTTTTTTTTACTTTTCATTTCAATGCTGTCGCTGCTGTTTCTATCAAATGTCAGCAGAAACGACAAGCTTGCAGCCAACTCAAACTATTAAATCATTAATTGAGATAATCCAATTCTGTCTCTCGTCTCAGATATTGTTTATAATATTGCTCGCATTCGAATATTCTAGAAATATGCGATTCGATTGATCAGCGGTTTTGACACGAGATGATTTTCCAGACATTTCAATTCAGGTCCAATTGAGAGTGCGATTCTAAGTGAGCTTGCATCATGCTCTTCCATTGCGAAGGCAGCGCCGGAAATGGTGCAACATGACACCAACCGTATGATTCTGAGTTGTCTGATTCTCTGTGGCTCTCAGACACACGAACTCACCGCTAACAACTCACTTGAACCACCCAAAATCGATCGAGAATTCATTGATTGAGTGCTATGCTCTCATTTATTCAGCTTTTCTCTAAACTTTCCGCGTCCATACGAATTGGGAGCCACCCTTCAGCAAGATTAACAGCACCCAGTATAAATAGACACCAACTATCTCTTTTAGGCGCACACACACACACACAAACAGTCATCGATTGACTGTTCATTTCATACTATGATAATCGGTCGAGGAGGCTCTGAAGTCTAACGTGTATATTTGTTAGTGCCAGACGATTTTAAGTTCACAATTTTACTTATTCCGTGTTTTGGTTGGAACAATCACCCAAAACAGTTTTGGTCAATCTTTGTGCGGTTCACTTTAGATTCAATTCATGCATTAAAATACAATTCTACAATGCTAAACAAACTGAACTGATAGCAAAGAATTTCGTGCTGTTTTGTTCAACAGCTTCTAAGTTTAATTCTATCAAAACGAGCCTGGTGGGCCTGATATACACGTGTACACGTTGTACACGTTTCGTGCACACGTACCATGTGTCCCGGCTGACTATGAGCGTCTCATCCGTCATGTGTACACGACAGTCAAAGTAAAAACACGGTGCACGTCATGTTTTCACGGGCAACGCCAACAATGATTGAGTTGTTGTCCGACGATGATGTTTTGACTTTGTTCTTTTCTCACTCTGACGTATGTCTTGTTCTTTCGTGTGATCGATGCGCGATGAATGTATCGCAGTGATGTGTACATCGTCGTGCTTGTCGTGCCAGTACGCGTGCCCACAAGCACGTACACGACGACAACACTTCCGGCTGCGTCGCGCTGCATTATAGTGTGTCGCATTGCATTGTGTGGTGCTGTGCTGTGATGTGATGTGATGTGATGTGATGTGTCGTGTCGTATCGTGTCGTGTCGTGTCGTGTCGACTGTCACAAGTCAATGTTTGCTCGTCCATTCTTTGTGTCACGACAATGACACGACACACTTTTGAGAGAAATTTCTCAACCAATCAATCAGACATCGATTGGCACCCCCAACACAACTCGTGTGTTTGATGAAAGACACAACGACAACGACAAAGCTACTTGCACCATCTACTCATCGTAGGTGATCAGCATCGATTGATATTGTTCATGGTCGGTAATCGATGATCGATGAATAAACAAATGAACAAGTGAACAGACGGCGAATCTCGCTTTGCTTTGCACACTCACACTGTGCACAGCAAGCGTTTTGGAAGCCACCAAAACAAGCCAAAGGTGACATTTGTGCAGCACATCAATCATCAGAGCGCCAGCGTATGGGCGTGAATTTCTTTGTGCGCCCCCCATTAATTGATTATCTGCTCTGTTCCTTTTCCTGATGTCCACATTTAAATGAGCAAACTACTTACAACCTACGTTTTGCCCACCACAAATGTCGGCTATGGCTGCTCTCTTTTTGCTTTACCTACACAAGTTTTGTGCTCTAAATTATACACAATTTGTGCACACTTACAACAGTGCGCACATTGAATGGTCCAAATAACGACACTCAAAACCAACAATTAGTGGTTACGTCATTCCAGCATTCACTCTATGCCTATGTGTGTAATATCGCTGGCAACACAATCATCGCTGGCAAAATAAAACTAGAAACAATAAGCGCCAAATAGCTATAACTATAATTTACGAGCTCGAAATGTTCACAAGCGAGTCTTGCGTGTTGTCGTTCACAGTATATAGCACATTCATTCAATCACACAATGTAACGCTAGCTCACAGTATGAGACACATGCAGTTTATGCTGTGATGTGGTGCGCTGTGCGCATGTGCACACTATGTTCACAGTGTCCAACTGTAACATCTTGCAATGTGTGTGCGACTGTCCATCTCAACATGGAATGAAATGACATAACAATGAATGTACTGGCTTATTGCGCCACGAAACAATTCGCAAGGAACAAGTTTACGTCATTGCCAGGCCAAAGTTGCAAGGGTTCCTGGCCGGCTGACCGACTGACGCTGTTGTCGTTGTTGTTGCACAAATTTTGTTGTTTTCATATTGTCGAGGTTGCGGCCCCCGGACGTCACGCTGTCATGTCGCGTGTCACGTGCAACTGCTTCAAGTTGCATCACTCAGACATGGCAGACGCACGCATCTATGCACACATTGCGTCACAGCACTGAAACGACAATAGATGAGTAACATTGAATTATATCCGACTGAGGCACGCCCATTGAGCCGTTGAGCAACGATGACACCTGACCATTTATTTGAGCTAACTCTTCAGCTCTGTTCATCTTTTGCTCTGTGCGTTACAAGTCATTCTAAACATACAAAGGGAGTGCCTTATTCGAACAAGTTTATCAATTTGACTCGATATCCATTGACACTTATTGTTCGATATCGATTCCAACGATATAACTAGTAACCAAAGTTTCAATCATTAAGCATCTAAATGCCGATGGATCGGAAATACTCAGTGTTAGGTAATTCATTCAATGTTAGAATCTTTCCATAAGCTTTTCGAGTGCATAGTAACTAGAACTACAAGTATAATTAATGAACGAGCAAGAATGAGCCATTGAGAGAGAGAGAGAGAGAGAGAGACTTTCTTCCATGAGATTCTCTATGACGTGACATTGACAATACATTTCAATCAAAATCAATAGGAACAGAATCGAGTGATGTGCGTTTGCTCAATGCGAAACAAGATTCCATATAGAGCTATCGAACGATACGAATAGTTGTATCCACTCGAATGTTTGAAATGGCAAACATTTGGTTACATTCGTTAGCCACGTGCACGTGAGAATAGCCAGAGTAACAGCAATGTCTAGCATTAGCACCGGTAGTATGCACGTGTCAAGGCGAGCCAAGGCAGCAGCCAGCATCACAGCTCATCAGTGCACGTGCTGTCCGTTAGTCCCTCAGTTGTTCTATCCGTCTCTCTGTTTGTTCGTTTGCCCAGTCGATCGGCCAACCGAGAGTATTGTGTGCATCGGCTCGCACACACACACGCACACAGGATAGTAATCCTGAGCCACCACCAATTCAATTGGCTGACGCAATGCGTGCGAGGGCGACTAAATCTCAGCCAGTCAACACAAAGTGCGCGCGTGCCGACAACGACTCACACCAAATGCTTGTGTGTCGTTGACTGTTGAGTGTTGAGCCAATAAAAGCGCAATGGAATTCTTTCTCTTGAGCTATAGCGCTCTTCAGTTCTGGAAGCTGGCGAACAAATCATGAGCTCGAGCTTGAGATTCTGAGCAGAGCTATTGTGAAATTGTCAGCAGTCAAAACAGAGCGATACTATTTGTATCGGAGCACACGACGTTCGTCGTAAGTCGGACTGATTTACCTGGCACGTGTCACTCGTGTGTATGTGTGTCTGCGTGTTCACTACTTGAAACACATTGGACAATGTTAGCTTCAGCAGTTCAGAGTACGGACAAATTATCCCTAAACTCCTCTATTCAGCTCAACTGCAGCATCAACTTCGACAACACATAAAGAGCAGACAAAACAACAACGACAACGACAGGCCGATTGTTTTATATTTTATGCTTCAACAGTATGCTATATAAAAACTGCATACTGTATGCTTCATTCTTTATGAGGCCCAACAATGAGGATAGATTCGAAGGTAGAGGGCGCACCCTCTAATCATAGTTGCATCGTAAACAACTTTGACTATGACTATGGCCACATTGACTGGGTACACACATACATACGCGGCACGTGGCACATATTTCGTCATTTGCCAGTCGTGAGAAGCAAAAAATCTATTCGATGACACGCCTACTCATGAATGTGTGCGTGCGTATGCTTTCAGTTCATAGATTTGTCATGTCACGCCCATTGACTGTGTCACTGCTTCACGTGTATTCATTGCAATGCATTCAAGAACAAAAACACTAACCGACCTTTTCGTATTCTCGTCCTCATATGTCACCGCTGGCACCTCCACCACCACCACTCAATGCTACGTACTGCTCTGTATCAACCGTCTGTCCATCTGTGTGTGCGTTGTCCAATTGAATCAATTTGATCCAATCCGATCGGATCCATTCCGTTCCAATTCGAACTTCTGCTACGTTGCGTTCTATTCTGCTCTGCTCTGTTCTACTTCAAATTGTCGAACCCTCAACAAATTCGACTCGAATTCGATTTGATTCGACGATCCAATCCAACCGAATTAAATTGAACGTCGTCGTCGTCGTCGATACAATTGCGTCGTCGATCGCATTAACGTCGTCTGCGCGCTGTCATCTACGTTGTGGCTGCTCGCGTCGTCGTTGTGAATTCACATCGACAACAAAAAGGATGGTCGTCAGCTTAGTTTGGCCTCTATTAGGGGCGTACCAATGGTTGCAGCGAGCCCCGTAATGCACGAGTCACCGCCACCGCCACCGCTCACGCCCTCTGGACATAGTACAGCGGCAGCTATGCAGCATCACCAGCAACAACATCAACAGCAAGCCGCTATTGAAGTGCACAGGTACGAGCCGCCGTGGAAATCTCTCGTAGATTTTGCTCATCAACAAACATCGCCTGAGTCTATTGATTCTAATTCGCCCCAATTTCAACACCTCATTGGCCAGGTAAGTCACGCGTCCAGTTGATCTTCTCTATCATTGCTGACAAAATGCTTCCAAATGATAGATTCGATCTATTGAACATTTCAAGTAGCGCGCCACTCATAATAGAATTCGTGAAACACAGTTGTGTAGCCTTCACACAGTTATTTCTGACATGGCGACTCTCAAGATGTCTGACGAAAGAGCGAAAGTTCTCTCGGCGAATTTATTCATCTGTCTTTGTTTATCTGCAGCGAACAAACTATTTTTGCAGCTTCTTCTGTTTCTGCATCTCGGTTTGAACGAGCGAATATATTCTTTATTTTTACTGGCCACGTGTGAAGCGAAAAATAACGTTTGCGAGCTCGTTTTTGAAATAAGTCCGTGTGGTCTGGATTAAAATTAGCTGTGTGGAATCAGATATATGTTTTCAATGAAAATCATCGATGAACGTCGTCGTCGAAGATTCATTGATATGTTTTTTTTGTCAGCGACACTAGAATGAGTTTGTTGTCTGATAGAGTGATCGAAGAAAGGCAAATTGCTTCACTCTAGTTAGAGTTTACCTTGATTAAAAACCAAAGATTCGAAAGATATTTCTAGGGTCCAGTGTTTCTAATTTGTACTTTCGTCAAAACGAATGAACGAACGAACAAACTGCAGCAACGCGATCCATTCATGTGTCAGTTGTATTTTATTATTTTCATTTCAATTCACTTACTCACTTGATCAGTTAAGTTCAATTCGACGCACACTGTTGTTCGTCGCCGTTTGCTGACAAGATGCATGACATTCAGTGTAGATGTTTGACAACGATATGAGGTGCGATTACACGCCAATGCGAGCGTCGGAATCAGCTTCCAGCGATGCTGCCATCACTAAAACAAAGTCAAACGCTAAAGCGCACGCGTCTTCTTTTTTACTTTATATTTAATTTCATCAAGCGAACGATGTGCACAAATTGTTGAATCGCACACGTTGCGAATTTGTGCACACGTTTCACTGACTCGAGTGTCATTCGAGAGCAAATAGGAGAAAGCGAAAATGGTATAAACTGATAGAAGCAAGATAGCTTTAGCTTAGGCTTCTGCGTCACATCGCGGCCGGCGATACAACGTGAAACAAAAATTTGTGATGCATTCATCATGTTGTGTGTTATCGTTTGCGACAGTGGTCCGTTCGGCGACCGACCATATCATCGAGCATTATCGACGTACGATTATCATATCGCAATCGCGTGCGCTACAAATACTGTAGTAGTGTGTCGCACACGGTCGTAAAATTGTGAAAAAAAATAGTGGCGCCTGTCCGTAGCGCCCTCTAGCGTCGATGATGAATCAAAATATCTTTCTTCTTTTCAAAGAAATTCGACACAATATTTACGCTGTCTTGTTGTTGTATTATGTCTCTCGTTACGTTCTCGTGCAAGAACAGTATTGTAAATCAAAATATTAATGTCAAGCTAGTTCAATGTTGAACTATTTCATGTGAAAAAAGAAGATCATTCAAGATGTAATGAGATATTGAGTTCGTTTTTAGCTACCATTTGTCGATCGTTTTTGTCGTTCACCAACGACAAAATGGTGTTAGAGAGAAGGTTTTTCTCTTGACAATATCACTTACTAATATTATTATTTACTGTCAAAGGTGAATATTTCAAATCATTCAAAGATCAGGCGTACCTCATTTGAGAATGTCTATCCCAATGACACAACAAAGGCAATAACAAAATTAACACAAGCGTCGTGAACCTATAAAAGAGTGTGTCTTGGCAACAACAATAACTACAGCAACTCTAGCGCTGTGTGCAAGAATTCAAGTGCCAGCCGGATGAGTCGAATTTTAAAAATTAAATTATCGAAGTTTGACTCACTTTCGGTCGAAATTGTGGATGCACAGACACACACACACACACACACACACACACACACACACACACACACTAGCAAGAACATGAATTATGTGTGGCGCCAGTCGGCGATTCGACGACGACACTTGGTGGCGCCATGCACACATTAATCACGGTGCCCAATGTCGGAGATAGTGGCGCCCTCTATCAATTCATTGGCATCGTGTGGTCTTTACAGCGTACTCGAGCACGCACAAGGCGAACCAGCCGTAGAAGCAGTAAGAAGTAGTATTCACAGAGATAGCGATAGCGTTTGGTGTTTCGTGACACACGGTTGTAAGTTATCGTTATCGTTATCGTTGTTATGTTGCTGTTGCTTTGTCAGTTTGTGGCTTTGGGCAATATTCGACGATCGAATTGCATAAAATTCCTAGAAATTCAGCTCGACGCGGCTCGGCGCTCAAGCTAAGCAACTTTTCTATTATCGCGAGAAAAAACAACTGCAATCACGTTATTATTCGTTAGTCTAGCGACTAACGAACGACGACGACGACGACAATAACTAGAGTTATAGCAATTCTTAAATCTATGCTTGCTAACCTAGTCAACAGATAGACAAGCAGCTGAGCAAAAGTGATACTCATCAGCGCGTACATGTATGTCAAGTCGGCCACAATTTCATTGCCCACACAATCGGTAGCAATCGCTAGGTAGCAAATGAAATATTCGCTCGTTCGCGATATGAATGTCGAGCGTCGAAGAGGCCGACGACCGACAACTTTTACGACATTGCTCGACAAACGCACAACACACACACACACACACACACACACACACTAGCAGACAGATGACGACGAGTGACATGTTAATTATGTAATCGACGCATAAGCACTCCTTCGCAAGGCTCCCTTCACGAAGAAGCTTGAGGTTAGTTAGCATTGACTCAGCATCTTCCTGGCGTGACGCGAACAATCAGTTGGCAGTGCCAAAAAAGGAACTTCGCTATTCTAAGTTTCTATTCTTCATACTTTTTCTTGTTCTAGATGACAACTGGAACAAAATATACAAATGTGTGTGTGTGTGTGTTTGTGATTGCGGAATAGATTTTATCATGGTGAGCGTCGACATAATAAGGCGCTACGATGTTATAGGCTCGATAGACGGTAAATGCGTTAGCACAACGATAACAAATAGTTTGATAGAGAGGACTAATGATTTGATGGATGATGATGGCATCTGAAAAAGAAAAGTCTTGTCTTATTTTCGAGTTAGCCTTATTCTCGAATTGAATAAATAAGTTGAGTCTTGAGTGTGTTGACGCAACGACAAACAAGGCGTCAAGATGTGGCACCCGTCAGCAACACACAATATTATATAATCAGAGAACTTTTTGATTGTTGATAAAGCATCTTGTCAGCTCGTTATCGACTCTACATTAAGACTAAAAATCACCATCATCATCAGTAGAGAAAGAAACTTGAGATCGTAGGAACGAATCGAAATCTCTGGCGATCTCGTACGGCTGGCGTGTGTATTACTAGTAAGTGTTGTCTGTCCCTTGTCTCATCGATTTCTCATCTTCAATCTCAATAGCTATGCTCAATTATAAACTAGTCACACCGTTGCACAATAATGATAATCTTCAATAGTCACTCCTAAGAGAACTTTACTTGACTCTAGACTTGATGATATAACGATAGAGCGATAACAGTGCAACATGCTCGCACTAAGATTTTTCTTTAATTACATCAACTGATATCACGACGATCATTGACTGACAGATCGTTGACGCTAGCTGTCAACGTGGCCCATTTTAACGACGCCTATTCAAATCGACGATAATATACGAACAGTCATGTCGATGGTTGGCACAATTAATAATAAAAAACTAACTCACTTTCATCATGTTATATTGCGTATAGTCGACTCTCACTCTGTAGACGTATGTTTATCTCATCAACAGATCAGATTGTCAAGTCGAGCAGCGATAAGTCAGTGGATTCGTCTTTTTTCTTTCTAAATGAAACTTACACCAACTTAATTGAAGAGATGGCACAAGTTAAATTAGCAGCTACTTTGTCCGAAAGATCTAACCAGAGATGGTTTGTTCATTTCTTTTTAAGCTTTTGAAAGAATCATGCAATCATACAATTATTGTTACGAGTGCGACAATAATTTAGATGAAACAATGTAATGATATCTGTGTGTTACTTGTAAAAAAATCATTACGGCACAATTGGAGTGACTAATGAAATAACAACACTGATAAATTATTAACCTTTAAACAAAAATCTTTCTAACATCATTTTGCCGTAACAACAATAAATGATAACAGATTCACGGCTACGATTGCCCCCCACCAACGTTGCATAGACCAATGCAGCATCCTCACCAACAACACATGGTCTCATCTCCGGTACACATGATGCATTCACAGCAGCATTCCTTACAACAACAGCAGCAGCAGCAGCAACAACAACAACATTTACAGCACGTGCAACAGCAGCACGTGCACCATCAGATACTCGAGGGACTCGAGCATCAGGCGACATCACAACAACAACAGCAACATGGACAGCAGACGCTCGTCACCGACGATGCCAACGCTACAGCAACGACTATGCTCACCCTGGGCACGCCTCCTAGGTCACACCTCTTGTCACAACAACAACAACAACAGCAGGCCCCTATTCCTGCCAAACAGCAGCAGCAGCAACAATACAATCCAATGACGCCCACTACACCCACTGGAGGCGGTGGTCTTACACTATTGCAATCGGCTGTCTCGACCATGATGGGCGTGGCACACGATTCACCATCGATGCAGCCGATCAAAGGCGAATGAGCACCGACACACATGGAGACTCATATAGGCCAATTTCTGACAATACGATTCCAAGAGCTCGCATGAGTTCACTTGTATTGCTGAAGCTCGTCTGTGTCTGACTGACTGACGGCGCCTTCTATTGTGAGCTCACACACAAACGTACAATCGTCGTTGTTGAGACCATTTGATGCTTAAATGCAGCCTCTAGTGTTGCTAGCAACTCCATGCTATCAGCTGTGAGGCCTGAAAACATGCAGAGCCCAGAGATTTTCTCAAAGAAAACATAGAAAACCAAAGATTACAAAGCACAAATCACAGTTTGCATTATTTATAGAACATACAATAAAGAAAGTAATGATTAATTGATAACTGACAGCTGACAGTTGAAGAGAGAAAGCAAACCTTTTTCTTGGCAACACTTTTTTAAATTTTAATTCTATTGTTACTAACCTGAATCAGCCTACACTCTTGGCGTGCTGCTCCACAAGCAAATTTGTTCATGAATCAAAAAAATAGGCTCACTCACTCACTCACAATGATCGAACACAAGTAGAGTGATCTAATTATGGCACATATTGAATTCAATTTAATCAAATTTAATACCAATTGCACACATTGAATAAATTAACGCTTGTAACTTTCGTCTATTTCTATATCCATCGTGTATCTCTATCAAACTACACAAACACACACGCTTGAAGCAGACGGTAGAGATCTTGGAACGTGGTTAAGCATTGAGCTCTTAGCTTAACTTAGCGCTCGGTCAAAAGGTGACTTGTCGAATGATGATGATCATGATTTTGATACTACTTTTGTGTCAAACTTCAAGTATCACCCAACTGCGAAAAAGACTGCCCACTGTTTTCGACAAATACGAACGAATATCATCCACACTATTGCACCTACTGCAATGATATTCTACAGTAGTACCTTGACTGTCTCCTCAGTAATAACAATCATAATTATTAAGGGCGCCAATCAGTTTTATGATTCGTTGTTCTTATGGCTACTAGTATTCAGTTTAGCACAAGCTCGAGATGAATTCTAATGCATTTGGCTTGATTCGATCTGATCTTCTGGTTTGATCGGAACAGAACGGAGCTGAACAAAAAGTCCATTCGGTAATAAATACGAGTTTTATGCTCTCAGTCCATAGGACTCTTAGCTTAGTTTGACTTGGGCATCTGGATTGAGCTGAAACAAATAAACAAATATCGGCAAGAACTAAAAGAAGTAAAGAGCTGACAATAAAGATGACTGACGATGATCGTCGTCGGAACTGGTCGTCGTCATACATATTAAACTTGTACCACACAAGACGTCCTACACTGGTGTGCGCTGCCACTCTTGACACCGACTCTTGAGTAGGATCGTAAAATCATGTGAAACAAAATCAAAATCAAAGTCGTACGATGAATAATAATAAAAAATAAAAACCGATAAAATTATCATCGAATAGGTCCACATATTGTTACGAACATAACTGCTAGCGCTACATAATGTAACGAGCACAGTGGCAGCCAATTCGATGGTGGTAGTGGTAGTAGCAGCAACAGCAGCGGCAATAATCATAGTAATATCAGTACAATGCAAGAGACACTTTGCGAACAACCTTTGTTCACCTTTGTTTCTCTTTATACAAGCATTAGCCAGTGTAATGAAATAATAAAATGAGCGCTAATTCGAGCAAAGTTTTCTTATTTTTTTTATTCGATTTTTATCGATTGTTTCATCAAGTTGCGCAATCGCTGTCCAGTGCTGTCGAATAAGCAGATACTGATGCAAGGACGAGAGCCCCGATAAGAGCTTGTCTGATATTTGCTATCTGTCTGTTCAGTGTTTACTTTTCACTGTGAATATTCTACAGCTTGATTACATTACAATTATTAATTGTATAGGTTTGGCCAGTCTGATTGGTACCTGTAGTCCGCCAATCTATGAACATGCTCATGCAACTGTAACGAGCTATCTAAGCTAGCTTGCTTGTCAGTCTAATGACGATCGGCGAAAATTATCGACTTTTTATCTCTATCGGTATTTTTTATTATTATTTATTTCGCATCCATACATTTTGTGCTGAGCTCACGTAACTGCAGCCAGAAAGCACAGCCACCTAAACACTCGCAAACTTTGTAGAAAGCTTTCTATGAAAAACATAGAAGTCTCGCTTTGGCTATCGTTTTTTTTTCTTTCTCTTCAAGCTCGCCAAATTGGAGACTCAAGATTACAGGCTACATACTGCGCATATCATGACTCACCTGATCGTTGTGATCGTCTACTCTATGTGAAATTGTAGATATTGGTTGCGACGCTGTCGAGTATCTTAGAGTGTTCCGATTTTCTCTCCGAGCGAGCTCAGTCGCGGCAGTCGAGAGCCTTATTTATTTATTTAGTGATCCAATTTAAAGAGTTGCCATCACAGTTGCGAATAAGACACACCAATGGCCATGGCTAGCTCATCATACGACATCACATAAGCTGAAAAATAAGAAAGAAGAGTCAAAAGATAAGATTAGATTGTGACAACGATTATGTTGTACGGTTTTTTTCTCTTTTCTATCGTGGAGTTGCACTAAATTGAATGTTTGATTCATTGCGAGTTGAATTCAATTCATGAAGACGCAAATTCGGACAAACTTGAACTCAGAAACGATTGGGCACTAGTGGTGCTTGTGTTGGAAAGAGCGAGAATTTGCGAATTCGTGAATCACGATTCGACACGACAACACTAGCAGTCGCATACAACACACGAAAGTTGAAGGAGACGAAAATAAGCATTGCAAATTGCAATTGCATACACTTGCACTTAACTGGATACAAACATTCAATCATCGGCTGCTGCTGTTGGCTATTCGTGCAATTAATCTATTAGCTTGAAGTCAATAGCTGATAGTTTGACTCTCCAATCTAATAGCTCTAAGCTATAGCCGTAGCTCAGACTACTATAGTTCAACTGACTATTCAATTATTGATAACACGCTACAACTCAATCAAAGCTGACAACTTGGCAAGGCATCTGCTGATATTGCACTGCAAGAGTGTTTGCAAGTTGTTGATTAAAATAAGACACATACACGGCTCATGATGTCGCGTGTGCTAATTGAAAAAAGCAAGGCAATTTCAACGTTGATGGTACATTTTTCAAGGCACCTCATTTCGTGGCCGGAAATTAATGCCAAAAGATCCTTTTTCTTACGCAAACGAATGTCGAATGATTAAAACGATTTTGTGGTGAAGTCTAGCACATGATTGCTATCTTCGGCTTCGATAAATAATGTTTACAGGGACTTTATGATTCAATAGTATGCATCAAAAAATGAATTCGAACCATCAACTTGCTTTGTCCTGCTGTTGCAGATGAACACTTGAGAACGCGTGTTTCGAATAGCCCGCTCTTGAAGTTCGCACCAAAACGCATGCGTCAGCGAAAAGAATTCCAATGGTCAGTAATGCTTCTGTACGTGCTGCTTCATCTGCTGCTGCTGCTTTAAAGAACAACGCTACGCAAGCTGCGGCCTGATGGGCCAAGGCCACATCGAACAACGTAAACACAACAACAATAACAATGATGATTATAATAATGCTATAATTGTTGATTATTTTTTACCCCAGTGCCCCATGTTGGACAAATTATATTGTAAATAGCATTATGACGCTAACATCATCGGCAACAGCAGTTGCGATGGCTTCGCCGATTATGGTAAACGGAAACGGTTCGCGCAACCAAACGGGCCAAAACGGGATGAGCTTGAAGCAGCGCCTCAAACGCATCGAGCGTTTGTTGGATGTGGCTGCCCAACAGCTTCTGAACAATAAGCAAGCACAAAGCAATGGTACCACAATTAATGCCACCAATGGTACTGTAGTTGATGCATGCGACGGTTCACAATCACATCACAATGGTACCAACAATAAGGGGGAAATTTTCACAACGGCCAATTCGGCCATTAGTGCCATCAACGAAATTGGTGTCGACAACATAGATGCCGTCACCAGTGACCCAGCAGCATTTGGCCAGCGTGTTGCACATCTCAATGGTCACACCTCTCCGATGGCGGGTGCCATCAACGAGGGCGATTGTTCTTCTTCATTACCCACTACCGCCGAAGATATACATACACTTAAATCTTTGCTCAATTGTCCCATATTTTGTCGCGTTGTCAACGTTGAAGATTCGCTTGAGAATTTGCGCCAGCAGCTTCAACTGCACCCATCGATAGTTCCTCCTGAGTTTGATTTGGATGAATCTTCGGGCGAGCTCATATTGACGCCCCCAGTTTCTACACCGCCGCTCGATGTTGCTAATTCAAAATCACTTTTTTACGAGTCTCCACCAATGCCACAGCAGCATATTCAGCACCAGAAAATTTTACAGCAGCCACCACAGCAACAATCACCAACAACGCCACAATCACCACCGCGACATATCCAGCAACAGCAGCAACGACCTACAGCCGCTATCAAGCCAGCCATCACGCAAGATTTGGCCGTCGAACCGGAGTTGCCAGAGATGGAAAGTTTTGAGGTGACACTCACTAAAGACGAGCGCTGCCTTGGCATCACGATAGCCGGCTACATTTGTGAAAAAGAAGAATTGGCCGGGATATTTATAAAGTCAATTTCTCTCGGTAGTCCCGCCGATTTGAATGGAAAGATTCGTATCAACGATCAAATATACTCGGTCGATGGTATACCACTGGTGAACTATACAAATCATGAAGCTGTTGAGTTGCTGAGGAAGACCGGCGACACTGTTCGGTTGGGTTTGATGCGTTACTTACGCGGTAACAAGTTCAAAAAATTACAGAAAGCACATAAATTGACTGCAACACCGCCGGGCAATTAATTATCCATCAATATAATATCAATCAACCCAACTAATAATTTATTATATCGATAATTCGACATATTGTCTCGGTATAAAAAAGAAAGTTCCTTAGACGTGTAGGTTGATAAGCAACTAGTTATCATTTGAATTTGCTCGCTCATGTCCTGCGTCGGCCGGCTACATTCTCAAACTCTGTCAGGCCAAACTCCGATTGTCCGAATAATCTCTTAAACAGAAGAAATAAATCATTCATTTATCAATTGAAAATTTTCTGAATTTTTTGTATCAGTTATCAGTACATTGTTTGCTTTTAGCTTTTGGAATTTTTAAAACACGTGTTAGCTTCGGTGCGAGCTAACACGTGCTCATTATTTCTATGGCTGCACATAGGAGTCACGGTACTTATGATAACAGGACGTCTCACGTAATGATTATTCTAAAACTATCGTTGTAAATTACGTGCTCGAGCACACGGCAAAACACATAGTGTGGCACTGAAGGTCTCTGTAATGTCTCGTTTGCGTGCATGAATACCAAAACTGTTCTGTCTGTGTTTTGTTTGATAAAACGACCTCTAACTGTAGCGTTCATGATGGCACATGAAACGAGACAAGCTCGTCCACTTATCAAGCTCACAAAGGGACTAACTAACGAAAACAATTGGCTTAACAGCCACAGTAGACACAGCTACAGCAAGCGTGCTGACGTGAGTTACATTGGGTTACACTCACACATTGGGTTGCATTGGAATTGCAAACAATTCAAGTCGGTAATGCACAGTATACGACGTAACAAGAAAGACACGGTTGGTAGAACAGACAAGCAGCGAAAGTCTATGAGCGATTGCTTTCAGCGTTAGTTTCGGATTTCGACACGATATTCACTGGTTACGAGCGACAACGACGACAGTAGCAGTACGTATTAGACGCTCATTATGTGCTCGTAGGTACAACTGCATTATATTGAGTGGGATGTACACTTCCTTTCTCGCTTGCGCAATACTGGCATACACAATGGCGATGAATGTAACATTCTTTGCTTTGCACGCGCACTAGCTCTTGCGCTCCCCAAGGTCCTCACGACACAATGTGCACACAACCACTACAGTCATCTATGTATTGGCTAAACACGACAGCGCACGCTCACACAATGACAAGTTTGTATGATACACAATGACAACGAAAATAACAGCAACAAAGCCGCCACACAAAAGTTCGATCATTAGCTACGAGTTTCCGGTGCATCTCATGAGAGTCAAGATTTGATAACCAATTTCTCAAATGCTGCAATGTAATGTTTGCAGGCCTGCTTGCCCGTTCGTGTGTTTGTATGTTTGTATGTGTATATGTGTGGCCTCAATGCTCAGGCTTGTAAGTTCCATAAATAATAAATGCACGACCACAGAGTAACAATATATCATCATCCTCGAACAATACAAACAGCTATGATAGCTATGCCTGTGATTAACTTACAAGTGAATCCGAATACAAATTGTTAGCTGATTCGGGCCCCAATCATCGGTCCATTCGTAATTGTGTATCATGACCGGATATTCGCAATAAAATCATGTGATTTTTGTTACATTGCTTCGTTTCATCATCATTATTCAACATTCAATGATTCTATTTCTATTATTCGTTACACTAAAGTTTAATAGAAGATATGTGTTCAGCTAAGAGCAAACGTGTGTAAATTTGAAATTAAACTTGTGTTGTTCGTTGAAATTTGACTCTTTCTCAAAGTTTTCTCTCTTTCTCTCACTCTTTCGATGCTTGAGGTTGACATGTGCTGTCTAAAGGTTACGAGATATTACGGACTAGGACTGATAACCGCCAAACAACAACCATAACAAACATCAATCAGGCAAAGAAGACCTCCGTTTGTGTGTCTAGTGGCCATGCGTGATGCATGGCACTGACAACGCAACGAAATTCAACTGTTTGCTTGTTAGCGACGGTTGTTGTTGTTTTTTTCCATGGCCTGTCATTATATGCACACTCGGCTCATCATCGACATCTCAAAGTACGATCAATCGCAATGTCAGTAGGAATGGTCGCAGCAACAGTAGTATAAAGGGCAACTCAGATAGCGCAACAAAATGAGCACCAGAAGCAGCCATCTGAGGCCCTCACAAACAGAGCAAACGAGCAAACAGGCAGGCAGACAGAAATCCGAGATTCAACTCAATGAGGCATGTCGTCGTCGGGCCATAGTTGCAAGTGTCGGTGTATGTTTAGATGTTGGTGGCACTGTGGCTCTTGCCACAGTGCTTGCGAGCGAACAAAACAGCTACTACTATCACGACGACATCAACATCGACTATAGGCTCACTGAATTGCTCGACTACAGAAACCAAAGAACTAGAGATAGCAGTGAGTTCGATGAGTTTCCAAGTTGAAGTTTGAGTTTGAGATTTAGGGCCGAGAATGATCGCTCAATTCAGCGCGTGCCCAAACTAGTCCGAACTGAACCGAACCGAACAACGCGCCACTGAACAACACTGTAAGCTAAAACTGAACTTGTGCGGTTCAAATAGGACGCAGTCAGCGATAGATGTGGCGAACGAACGATGATCTAGTTGTCGTTGTTGTGAAGTCGTCGGCGGCTCACAAGCAGTACATGATTGATTGTGTGCCTTTTTGTCGCCCTTTCGTTATGCCAAAACAAGCGCCACATCGTGGCTTTGCATTGCACGGTCTTACATTGCATCTCATCTCATTGACAAGCTGAAATGAGACAAAAACTGGGCACGAAATGGTTGTGCAGCAAGCACAACAATATTATCATTGTCATTATCATTATTATTAGTATAGGTGTGCAGTGAATAGTCGTCGTTAGCGTACAAGAACGTCGATGGGCCCGTGATCGGTTCTGCTCTTTTAATCGGCGTCCGTGTGCGTGTTTCAGCGTTTAAAAGTCAACCAACGAACAACGCACTTCAAGATTCTGTCATTCACTGTCATGGTGACGCCAGCAACAAGATTATTACGTACTATATAATAACTATTTGCTGACCGACCAACATTCTATGAACTAAAGTTGGCTGGCTCTTGCTGGTCCCAAAGGTGCCCAAGTTCGGTTCGACATGTTAACAATGATAACAAGCAGAAACAGCGAAGTCGCAAATGAAGAGCCTTATTTTGTCACTAGAACCGTGAAATGGCACCCTCATAATCACATTCACATCTTGAGTTTGACTGTGTTGGTACGCTAATGATTGCTCATGTTTCTAGCCATAGGATTCTCTTCATAGAGAGGATATATCGCTCCGGAAATGGTCGTGGGGACGATAGTTAATGTTGTTTTTTGGATCTTACAAGTTCAGCATGGTTGAAGTAGTGCGTTTGACGAGTGTTGAAAGAAAGAAACCCGTTGACTAATTGGAATGCTTTCTTTATATCTTTTGATTATGGAAATGTTGATATTTGATATTCGATAAACAACAATCAGATGTCAAAAATACAAAGATCAAGAGGGCCGAAGGGGGACCATTCGTGCGAACCATATGCCTAAAAGATTTGAACAAAAACTAGCAACCAAAAAGGATATGAAATGAAATAAACGCTGATGGTAGTAAAGTAAATTCTTCTTATATCCTTTGAGGTACAACTCATTATAAGTGATGGTTACATTCACGACGGAGCATATTGTTGTATACTATCATAGTTACTACACACACACACACACACACACACACACATGACATGACAGAAAGATACATGCCACGAATGAGCGCCAACCATGAGCGCTCGTAAAATAGCGATGATTGGATTTCGTTCGTGAGGTTCTTGCCTTTTTGGTTTCATGCGTTCATTTATTACAGTGTCCCGATGTTTTGGTGCTTCTGGGGCACGCTATCATAGCCCATCATTTGAGAACTAAAGCATAACAAAGATGTATTTGAGCTAGCGTGTTGAGGTCCGACAAAGCAAGCGACAGGCGAAAAAGATCCGTTCGTCCGTTCCATCTATTCTATTGCCGGTGTGTGGAGCGTAAAACAACGACACGATGACGTTATTTATTGATTGTTTAATAGCACGTAACCTCAGCAGCGCCACCATCGCTGCTTCCTTCGGACCGATTTATGGACCAACATCTTGGGCCTACAGTAGCTATGCTAAAATACCAAACAGTAATAAGCATGTGTGCTCGTTCGCTAACAAATCTAATGCCAGTGCAAGATGGCCTATACATACGCAAGTTATAGCATTGTGTTGTGCTCAATGCCGACATGAAAGCGAACGTTCACCCACAGCGGCAAGTACAGTACTTGGTGCTCGGTTCACAAGTTGAAGTCCAGAACATTGTAGCGTCCAGTGCCAGCGTAAAGTCAAGTTACTCGAGAAGAGGCGAGGAAGGATGAGCTGAATCGATTCGAATCGAGTCAAGCCATGCAAAAAGGCAACACCGACTTGACTTGCTCCCTTGGTTGCTTACGATGTCGACACACATAAACACAAGATGTGTGTCTAATTGAATTAGTAACTTTGAGCGCTATCACCTTGCCTTGCGTGCCGACATTGAGCGCCACGCCATATCATTACGTCACGGTGGCGACGAGAGCGTGAGTGCGTCAAACAAGTTCACTCACTGATAGAGAGGACGACTCTCATCGCCACTTACACACCCATGACTGACACTGAATTTAACGCTCACGCGCGAACATATACTTGTAACGTTAACGGCCACATGTCAACTGTGAATGAATCTTCTAGTTGCTGTTGTTTGGCAGTGATATGGTGCATATGTTGCGCAATCGTGGCTTCACACCAAAGTACAAGCAAACAAGCCAGACAGACGTAAGAAGAAAAGAAACTCGTGAACATGACTCTTGTCTAGCTCTGACTCTAACTCTTGAGTCGACTCAAATGACTTATGGCCCCATTCGAGTCGTTGAGCCCCCAGAGTGTGTCGCGTGTACACATCTAGTATATGTGTGTATTCGTGTGTGTCAAAAAACGCGTCATTATATGGTCGTCAGACTCTCATTCGGTATGGTGTCTGTTGTCATTGAGTGGAAGCACTCTCGATCACATTGCAGCATTAGGCGGCATTCAACTGAGGGACCAACACGAGATACGACAACGACAACTTTGAGCGAACTTGAACTCGAACTCATCATTTTCTATGTTCAACTCTGAATCGAGAAAGTGTTCTGGCATTTCAGTGAAAAGTGAAAATTGCATATGGCGTTTTATAAGTGTAACATCACATCACAACATAACAAAGACTTCTATAACTAACGGTTGTGTGGATCAACTCTTTATTCGCTATTGCGTGCAATGCAAAATGGCAATAAACAAACATGAGATAAGCGAGCAGCCGGTCATTGGTCGCTCAATTTTGATTGACCGATCAAACACATGATGACATGCGGCACACATCTGCATCATCTGCAACTCCATAGATTACATGCATTGCATACTACACTTGAGTGCCACATCATTATTGTGGACAATCACAACTGTTCACTTTCACTTGCATTACACGCTCAGCAAACAAGCCTTTTCTGTTGGCGATGACTAAACAGATCGTCAACACAGATGTGTCCACAAATTCAAACCCAAACCTACGAAATACTTAGCTGTTATTGTCATTGTTGTGAAATTAACGCACAACCAACGTGAACTATCACAACAGCAATAGCAACAACAGCAATGACACGTGCATGATGACCAACGGAATCTAACTCTGATCACCGACAACAGCACGCGCACGATCACCGTTTATGATGAACTGCTCGTACCAATTGTTAAACTGTTTATTGTGTGCTCCACTGTTTGATTTTATTTGAGTGTAGCGTCAAATTGAGCGTCGAGTGTAAACAATGGAACACACTGGCGCCAGGTGCCAACTTAACCACACACTCACTAACATTGATGTTGCCGTTGTTCAATGACAACAATAACTATCTAGGATTATAACTGAAACTGTGCAAGCAATGAATCGTTTGTGAAGCACATACAACTGCATGCAAATGAAATTACATGACAGCACACTCACTCACTGTTCGAAGAGATTAGCTCACTATATCGATTGAGATTTTACCATTAGATCAAGTCTTTCAGTGCGATTTGTCTGTGTGTGTGTGTGTGTGTGTGCGTGTGTGCGTGTGTGTGTGTGTGTGTGTGTCTTTTACACTCTATTTGATACAATCTTCGATCAGCGGTGGTCGCATTCGTTTCTTGAGATTAGAATCTCGAAAAAAACATTCCATTTTTCACCTTTTCATATTGGACACACCCCTTATTGCAAACATGTTGCAGAGGAACGGTATCGCTTGTTGAAATTTCAATCCGAATTGCAATCGACATCAACCTTTTCATTTGTTGTTGAATAATATAGACGTCTATGCGCATAGACTTGTACTGCTGCACGTTTATGTAAATTGCCGACGACATTTACATTTAAGATTGGAATGTCAGATTATGTGGTCGAAATTTGTTCGCCACAATTTCTGTCTCTGCTCTTTTTCTATTTTATTGTTTTTTGTGTATTGAGCAAGCACAATTTTCTCCCCAAAGAGTTTCTCTTGAGAAGTATCTAAAATCTAAGGAGAAGAAATTATTGTAGCTCAAATTTTAGCTCCTTCCCAGATTCGTGGGCGGTCATTTCAAGCAAATTTGAGAATTTGTTCTCTCACCTATAAATTGTGCTCTGAGCAATCAGCTGAGCGCACGAATAACAATTTCGAAATGAGACGTGGGTGCTTGCTAAAAGCTGGTGAAAATTGCTTTGTGCTGGCAGGATGCTGCACTGGGATAAAACATCCAAATCGATTGATGTCGCCGCCGACTGTCGACAACTTCTGCTCCAGCAGAAGAGCAGAACAAAAAGTCGCCCATAGTCACGGCTCTAATTGTTCATGTAGCTATTTGATTGGGATTTCAAACAAAGTGTTCGCTAAGACTATGTAAATCTTTACTCTCAATTGAAGCATTACATTTTTGCAGTCGGCAGATCAAGACATGAATTGAATCACACTCACCCATAGACACACGTATCAAGTTTGCATTGTGCCATTCCCATTGTGAGCTGTCATAATGTGGGTTAGTTATCAACGTTAACAAGCATGAGCACTCGTCGTCGTTAATGCAGCTGTCAACTCAAATGACAGCTGCATCACGTTGAATGGCTGATTTGGTCAAAATACACGCTGAGCCACACAATCGCTAGACAATGGTCCGTCTAAAATCTCTGGTGCGTTCGTGTACCTGTAGCACACAAAATTCAAACGAAATTTTCGTTCATTCGTTGGCGCCATCATAATCGTGATTGTAACTGCAAGACAAGACAAAGAGAGCCGATCTCTCTGTATTATTGCACACAGGGTAGCACCGACTTGTTGGAAAGCGTTGCGGCTATGTAGCATCGCATTCATGAACATTCATAGATGATCTTTAGCAGTGATTTATGACAACACGATGACACAACCAAATGATCATGGCACTGGCTGAGCTCTTGAACATGTGAAACAGAACAATTACCATTTCCGTACATGGTATGATTACTTTTTATTGCATAACTATCGAGGATTCACCGTTATAAAGCTTCATCTTGATTTCAACCTCACCCGCACAAGCAACCAGATAAATAGACGTGTGAATATAACTATCGCTGTCAGAGTTAGTATGCATCTTGACAAGTCCACATCGTTGATGTTTGATACGTGCAGTTGATATGGTTTCATGTCTTGGCAAGATTTCAACTCGACTCCATAGCTGAGGGAGAGCGCAATTTGTTGTCCAAATATCTCGAATAAATCAGCATCACCGTTCGATGGCTCCACGCTGGTAATAGCTGTAGCGGTGGTCGTGATGAGTTGTGTTGAATTTGATTCAATGTACTCTGTTTCCTCAGAGTCCGTACCTAGAGTATCAAGCCAATATTTTGAAAATTGACGTAACTCATTTGGAATCCCAACAATAGTTATTTGTGATGAATTGAATTGCGCCGGATCACATTCCCCACAAACACCAAATCCGTAACGTGAGAGGAGAAAAGATTCACTGGACATGCGATATATGCTGATGTGGCTTAAGACGAGCAACAAGTATGGCATGTATTTGAGGCGTAGTATGAAGCCGGATAATACAACCGATGTTATCAATATCGACTCGGACACAATCAATGATGTTTGTACATTGCCGACGAACAATATGCTGGTTATCACGCCTATATTTTGTACAGCCAAGTTGGCAATGGATACAGCGAGACACATCATTCCGAGACGCCAATAGAAATCTTCAATATCGGGAGGTAAAGGGCACGCAATCAGCATGGCAACGATTGGGAGCCCAAGTTCGAGTGGAATGTCTGCAATAGTTTTCCCCAACATATAAGTATCCAAATTGAAATAACCGTTTCTGGTTTCTCGCAGAATACCCTTGATTGCAAGTGTGAACGATAGATTGGTGGAGCAAGCGGTCAAAACAGATCCTGAAAAGATGTAACTGAAAAGGAAGGTTAGATATTCCAAAGTTAAAGCAAGCTCCTCTTGCTGTGTGGCCACGCTCCGTTCTCCCGAGTCAACCAATTCGACTAAATTGATCTCACGTTTGTGGATCGGACATGCTCTGGCTTTTACAGGTTCGGGTCCGTAGGCGAATTTCATGGATAAAGCAATCAATACATAGATGAAAAGCCTAGCCAAAATCTTGATATTTGTAGGTTTTGAAAGGTTGAAAGGAAGGTCGATAATGATTAGATAAATCGGAATGTTGAATTTATAATAGAAATCATCAAATGAATTATACCTACTTGCATAGGATCATTCCAAGACTCTATCCATTGACGTTTCACAATCAGAGAGAGTTTGTCCCAGGAATGAGTTTGTGCCAGGTCAGATCCTCGTAGGAGAAGAGTATTGACTTTCAAGCTTCCGAGAACATCAAACTTCTGTTGCATTTTTGTTTTGAGCAGAACCTTTTTGGAGACACTTAATGTTTTTCCACTTGAGAAAGTTAGATTTTCTTTCGACACAAGCAAATCGTCCAAATGAGCAATGAATTCTTGACGATTCTGTGCAGCTAATTTTTCGATTGGCTCGCTACCATATTCTCCACATGCAATTTCAATCATGAAAGTTGCTGGATTCTCATATTCAATGGCTTTATCGCTAGATGGCTCTATTCCAGAATTCGTAACAAGATAGTCCATGCATTTCTGTGGCGAACCATTGTAAATAACACGGCCACCATTTGCGATAGTATAGACACGATCAAACAGATCGAAGACTTCACGTTGGGGTTGGTGAACAGTTATCACAATCGCTATGGGCTTGATCATGTTGCTTCTCGAGCGCTTTGCTAAATCACTAAGCATGTTAATCACACGGTAACAAGTAACGGAATCAAGGCCGGATGTGGGCTCATCCAAGATTAGAATGTCGGGACGAGACACAAGTTCTTGGGCTACTGATACTCTTTTGCGTTGGCCCCCCGAGAGCTTTTTGATCTTGGTGTTGAGGATTTGATTGATATCTAACGAATCAGCTATTTGTCTGACAGTATCATCATGCTCATCACATGAGTATTTGGGATTCTTGAATCTGGACGCAAACGAGAGAGCTTGGTATACAGTCAAATATTCAGTCAGATAGTCGTTCTGTGGTATGGTGCATATGACAAGCTTCCTTTCAGTCGATTGTACAACTCCAAGGACACCTGAGTAGCCGGTGTGGCGATGTCTGGTCAGACAATTGAGTAGAGTAGACTTGCCTGCCCCAGATGGTCCCATAATAGCCGTTAAATGACCGGATTTTATGGATCCATTGAGTTGTGATAGAATCTTTAGGGTCCGTCGTTGGGGCCAAAATGTACGTTCGTAAGGTTTCTTTTGTGAACGACCTAGAATGTTTTTGACTGCATGGTCCGTTAACGACGTGCGTGTTGAGATTTCATAGTTCAAGTCTCTCCAGTAGACCTCAAAGTGTGGTGATACTTCTTTTCCGTCACTAACATCTAGTATCGAGTCTTCAACACATGTGAACATGGAGTCTGTGTCGGAGAATTTAGATTTAGCTGACATAAAACTTGCATATCGATTAGACGATAATGGGCTGGATGATCGTGAGATCTCACTACTGCTACGCGATAGAGCCATGATTAGTTGTGCTGCTTCTTCTCGGCTAAAAATCGACTAAATATCATTGATTGATAATGCACATGGTTTCGGTTCAAAGTTCTGTCCGTTTGAATATCGCATGTTGCACGAACTATTGCATTCGATAGATTGTCAAGGTTAACTAGAGTGGGTTGCAAGATATTTGGGAATTATCAGATCCAGAGATTTTCGTAAACAGCCGAATGTATTATAAGGCATGTAAGCTTCATTCAGACTCATATCAGGTAAACAGGCGCACAGTAACACATCTGTATGATTGTCTTTTGCGGAATACGCTGAGATTCAGTCAAGTATAAAAGATTGCTTGTGGGGTTTGGTTATGGTGGAGATCAACATAGAATGTGCCTACTGCTCTATTGTAGTGCAGCTGTGTGAACAAGAAACAACAATTTATAATTAGTTCTTCTGCAAATAGATCGTTTGTGGGATAGGGTTCATGCTTGTTTTCTCTCAGAGAGAAGATTAGCAGTTGCATAATCATGTGTGGTGAAAGTCGCAGAGCAACCTCCGAACCAAGTCAATGCGAATGCTTGGTGGCATTACACCTCATCATCGAGATATCTTTTGAATTTCGACTTGCTGTTTGATTTACTTGAGAATAATGTACTTACATTTGTCGAGAAAAAAGGATGCTCTCCAACAAGCACTCGTTGCCGACATTCATTGTATGACATTGAATACTTTCAGAGCTCAATAAATTATCAGACATGATTCCTCAATAAAAGAGAGGTAAATAAGGAAAAACAGACTATGTCTGGCAGAACCCTGCACCTGAAGCGTGTCGCATCTTAACGCGGTTAACTCGTGCGTGATCATGTGTGAGTTGCTGTCACATGACTGCGCACACGAAACTGAATGCACTACCTCGTAATAGAGAACTGGTTTTAACGCGCATCGACTCTAGATTAATCCAGAGTGTCACTCCAGACATTGCACGTTCAAGTCATACAGTGTGTCTACATATACCTCAAGACAAGAACTCTTCGTACTCTTAAGTAAAGAGAACTTGCATGTAGACATTTACTATATTGTACATTAATGTGTGTGATCTCCGTAGAGTGGCATAAGTAAGTATAATTTTGTCTTAGAGATGTGTTGAAAATAGCTCATTAGATACAGACATCAGCAAGACTGAAGATCTCTCCAGACTAGTTTGAAAACTGTCAGATTCTCA
The DNA here is from genome assembly GCA_019968535.1 of Fragariocoptes setiger. Lineage (NCBI taxonomy): Eukaryota > Metazoa > Arthropoda > Arachnida > Trombidiformes > Phytoptidae > Fragariocoptes > Fragariocoptes setiger. Next base: position 53,008 of record JAIFTH010000005.1, on the reverse strand, counting down.
GGATTATTAGTACAGTAGCACTTACCGAAGAAAATAAAGCAATCTGAAAAATATGGTAGTTTTCGAACACAAGTTTTCAAAATTTGTCTTTACTCAGAATTTTGTCAACGAAGGTGGCGGTTTCACGGGACGGCTGTACAACATAATAGATGCTATGACAAGGCTTGTACCGATAAAGAATGGCACTGTTATTGTGAAATTGAACAAGAATACGGAAGCAACAGACGATATTATTATGGCAAGCGACGTGGCAAACCCTTTGAGGATGTTGTTGGCATACTTGACCACAACCGCAACCAATAGTCCGCCTTGGGCTTGTAAAATGATACAAATCCATGTAATTGCGGTATAGCCGAAGAAGAAGCCTTTCTCTTCCACATGAGTTGGTTCGAGAATATAAACTTGCAAAAGGCCGACAGGTATAGCAACAATGCTTAACTGTATGTTGCGAATCCACAAAGAAACTTGAGCGGTACTTTTGAGGATTTTCTCAAAATAGACACCTGCGAAGCCTGACAAACAGGAAGCGGCTATGAGGGCCAAAAATCCAATCAAAGGATTCTCATGACGATCTCCATCTGGTTGATCTTCTGGTGGATGCTCAACATTTGTTTGATTGGAAATTGCGTGTGAATTCATCAATCCAGATTTTGACGCAACGGGTCCCACAATAACAACTTCCACGATTGCAACACCAATAAATAATAACAGAAGAGCTATCCATTGCAGACCGGACAGACGCTTTCCCAACATAAAAACAGAGAATACTGCGGTTGTTAATATTTTGAGTTGATATGTGACCTGGCTGGTAGCTGCATCTAAATGGTAAGAACCAATATAAATAAGGTTGTTTTGAATATAATAGACAATAGAAGGTACGGCTACCTTCAACGTATCAGAAGGGTTTCTGATGATGTAACGCTCGATTGTGTAGACTGTATCACTGAGCGAGTACGATTGTTCGCGTGAAATCATGAATAAACATGAGAAAAATTTCAACACTTCCGACACTATCACAGCAGTCGATGCCGAGAATTGATCCTTCTGTGTTCGTGCCGCGCGCATAGTTAAGTTAAGAGTTGCATTTTGTACAGCCAACGTGGCTAACGACGCGTACTTGAGTTTATCCGGTGTCTGGTGATACTTGTCACGAATTCGATAGTACAATTTCATGAAAGGTGACTTGGCTTGCAAATATGTCAGTTGTCGCGTTTTGACCAATTCTTCTGATTCACTATTGACAGTGATTATTGCGCTAGATTGCTCATTAGTGTGCTCGCCCGAGTCCAATTCATCATCTTCGATACGAATCAGACGCTCATAGACCACAGGGCTCGCTTTCGACATTGTGTGCTAATAGATGTGTTGATATTCACTCTTCTCCAGGTAGGGATTGTTTGATTAATGCTGATCAGGTGATGGTGATGGTGATTACAATAGTTTCTTTGGCATCCTTATCGATTTCTCAGGCGATGAGTCTGACATTGTGAATATTGGCGGTCTCACAATTTTTCTTTAGGTACAGCCTGTTGTGAGTTCACAGTGAACACAAACATCTATTCAGTCCAGTCATCAATTGGAATCGCTTTCAATAAAATCCATTGTGCGACAGGGTTTACTTTGTTTGCGTGCAAAGGCCAGTCGCAGCAACACAACAGCTGGTTCAACTGACGAACGCATCGCGTTGCACCGCGCGGCGGCCCTATGCATTCTTGTTGTGTCAACCTGTGCTCGGCTTTACTCGATAGAGCCAGCAGCTAACATTTGATAAATAGAATTAACGATCACAAACAACGAAATAAAATAAAACCGGCGTGAAATAATAAAACCGTCAATATGGATATGCAGAATAGGCCTGGCGGTAAAACCGGAACCGGTGGCGTCGCCTCTTGGAGTGAAACAAATCGCGATAGGCGTGAACGCCTCCGTCAGCTTGCACTCGAAACAATAGATTTGGCCCGCGATCCATATTTTATGCGCAATCATCTCGGAAGTTATGAATGTAAATTATGTTTGACTTTGCACAACAATGAGGGTAGCTACTTAGCACATACACAAGGCAAAAAACATCAGACTAATTTGGCACGACGCGCTGCTCGAGACGCCAAAGATGCTCCTTCACAATCTGGTCAGTCCAAACAAAAGGTTGAGATCAAGAAGTTCGTCAAAATAGGTCGTCCTGGTTACAGAGTAACCAAACAGATGGAACCATCAACACAACAGCAATCATTATTGTTCCAAATCGACTATCCAGAGATCGCTGAAGGAGTCGAGCCGATGCATCGATTCATGTCGGCTTATGAGCAAAAAATCGAGGCACCTGATCGCAGGTGGCAATATTTGCTGTTTGCCGCCGAACCATATGAAACTATAGCTTTCAAGTTCCCGTCGCGTGAAATCGATAAAAGCAAAGGTCGTTTTTGGACCCATTGGAACAAGCAAGCCAAACAATTTTTCGTCCAGGTTTCGTTCGTATGTCCCTAACATAGCGCCTTGACCTTTGTAAACTTATTCTCGATGTGGGCGTATCACAGATTCTGTTTTGTACTATGTGAAGAATAAAAGAATGAGCATGTTAAATTTGTCAGCGTCTCATATCGAGATGTCATGATTGATAAACAAATCGATTGTTTTGATCGTCGATGATTTTTTCGTGAGAATTGCATTTGAATTGCGCGCTTGTAGGTTAAGCTTGCCATTGAGTTCGTAACGAAGGTTGCGTCACGAATTGAGCACGTTTTTTCATTGATGGCCAACCATGGTTATGGCCAACGATAATAACAATGGAAAACTCGTTGTTTCGACTCTCAACGAGCCGTTTACGCAGTTGCTCGTTGTGGATGCAATCCGTGCATTTCTTAAGCAGGCAGCTTAGCAGCATCAATACACAGTGTTATTTATCTGATATGTTTCAAAGAAATCGACTACACTATGATGGTCCAAACAAAAAATGAGGTGCAAATTGGCCTCTAAAATCGAACATTCACACAATAGAATATTCACATCTATACATTCTACAGGAACAGGACAAATTACGAGTATCATTTAGATCTCAATTGTAATGCTTAAATCTTCTTAGTGTCAATGTTGACAATCAATTATCAAGATACAACCCGTAGAACACCTTTAGAAACCATATTTGAACGGACGTCCACCATGATCACATTGAGGCGAACTTTGAGTTCATTGCAGGTCACTGCAATAACGTTCGGTCTGTCGCTTGTGATTTTCATATTGATGCTCGTTTGCCTTACCTCCAGTTTTTGGATTGTTTCAGATCATTTTCGTCAAGGACTATTGTTTTTGTGCGTTGAGCCAGGTTTTCAGCGTCCACTACCGTTTGGATTGGAATTAGACCAAGCTGGCTGTTTCCCGAACCGCGATGTATTCTACATTAAATTTGTATCGCTATTGGTCTTGCTAACAATATTAGCCGATATGGCTGCGGCTTTCATGAGTGGCGTTGGTCTATGTTCGAGCCCAACAATCAGAAACAAACTTTTCAAATTGTCATTGTACAGCCTTATGATTGCTTTGGTGTCGAACATTATCGGATTAGTTGTGTATCCAGCACAATTCGTAGCTGAAATTGAAGGTTAGTCATTGGCCAATCAAAATTTTGCAACAATATCATCTCCATTACTTGGTATCTAACTAATAAGATTATTCCGCCCTCGAACACACAGACTCCAATCGTGATGTTTGGGAACTGCATTTCGCCTATGGATTGGTGAGTTTATCGCTTGAACTTGGGTGCTCATGAAACCTGACATTTAGATGCCTAAACTAATAATTCCATTCTTGAACATTCTTTTCGACGAATTGAAAAACGATCAACTTAAAGGGGTGGGGATGTTCGATACTATTATTTGGTGCAATAATGTTGTTATTTTGCGAGATAGAACCTGACGGCTCATATAACAAGAACTCTCAGCCTCATTTATGATAGCACATCACGGCAATTCATATTATTTACTACCTTACACGCACCGTGCTGATGCACGTCTCCAACGACGACCACATTTTGATCCAACCAATGCATTTATTGTTGTGTTTTGAGACACTCAAACACTCACTTGTGTATAAATTAAATGTTAATATAGCTTCTATTATAGCGAGCAAGAATAGCTTGTGCGAATGATCGGTTAAGTTTTTGAAAACAAAGAGTGCCAGCCAATATGATTACTAGTTGTGCCAGTGAAAGTCGCTGCGTTTCTCTAAACATCAGGCATTGCGAAACCTCGGCAGCCTGACAACATTATTATTGTCGTCGGCATCGTGAAAGTGGGCTGATCGATGTTTGTTACTACAAAATGATGTTCACAACATTGTAGCGCATAAGCAAGCATCGCACTCAACAATTTATCTCTACAATCTCCACGCTACCGATGTTAAAGTTTGTAACAGTTTGTACAGTAGCATTTCTAGCAGCAACTGACAAGCCATTATAAACTAACTATTTAGCGTGTCAGTGGTCGGCTGGCCGTTTTCAGTGGCATCAATCATTGCGGACAAATGCTAGTCCAAACTGACATGGATATTGTTGCCGAGCAACTATTTATTCGCTTTTTCAGTGTCCATCTATCTGTTTGTGTGACAGTCACTCAATTGGTAGTAGTGCAAATGCTAGTGCATAACACTCTAACATAATGTTGCTAATGTTACATCAAACATGCAACATTCAACGACGAGCCGTGACTGGGCAGCCGGTCGATTGTGTTGTCAGCCAGCCGGCGAAAGAAATGCCGCCGATGGTGTGTCGAGACTACTAATGACTTCCAAACGATGGCTGTTTTGCGACGGTTGAATTGCGGTGGCACTCACATAGTCGCATAGTGTGCATAAAATGTAGGTCGTCTTTGCATTATTTACTCTTTTCTCTCTTCAGGTATTCACTCTTTTTCTCAATCTTTCTTGAAGGTGTTGAGCTTGTGGTAGGATTAAGCTTCGTCTACATATAACTGTGGTTGAGTTCATTTGAAAGCGATTTGATGAGAAAAGTTTCTACTTTTTCTTCTCTCCCAAAAAAACACACAACTGTTTCTTCTCTCCAATGTCAAAGTCAAAGTTAGATTTTCAAACGGACAGAAAGCATAAAGTTAATGTTCGGTTCGGACATACGCGAACTCAGATTCACTCAGGAGAACTTTTAATTCACCTGAGAATCATCGACAGTGCGTGAGTGTTTTGCACTCACCCCCGCTACTTACATGCTAAAAGCTATTATTCGGCTACTAGATTTAGTCGTTTATAGTTATGTAGCTTGCTTTCTCATCAAAACACATTACTTTACCACGCTTGCCGTATCTTCAAAATACCTCTACCACTGCTTCAATTCTCTGTGTACATAACATGCCAGCATTAGATCAATAATAATAGAAATAATAATGGTAATATCAAAAACAAAACAAAGTAGACAACATGCAAAGTAGAAGCATCGAGTGAACTGTTTCGGGGTAATTGAAAGTCCAGCAGCAAGATACAGAGCTAGAAAGTAAGCGAAACCAAATTAAGAAAGTAAGTCAATAAAATAGAGATGCCTTTTCATTGGACCTACACAAACATTCAAGATAATCGCGACCACGAAGACAACGACCTTTGTGTTTTCGGGAGAATCGAACGAAAGTCATGTTCTGAATTCCATTGCATCAAATCGAAACTACAAACATCACTCTGTCAATTAAGAAGCATCTAGATTATAAGTATAATCGACTCACTCATAGATTGTCATTCACGTGGAAGAGTTGACAACGAAGAACGCAAATGAATTTACCACACGTCATAACAATTAGTCACAAACAACAAACAATCACAAACTCAAGTCAAGTGCTGACCTAGCTTTAAGTAGTGGGCCTCAGAACGCACCGAACGTTACGCACAAGCCTCATGGCCATCACATCACTTTTGGGTCGCTTGAATGGACCTAAAACGACATTAACGGCCAACATCAAGCAAGCTGGCGATGACATTGTTGTCCATCCATACCACTGTTGTCTATTTCACACTATACATGTTGTTAAGTCGCGAGCGTTGCATCACCTCAAAGTGGCCTCCAAATCCTCCGTTCTAGTCGTGTTTAAGGCCACAATATTGGCCACTGTGATATCAAGTCTGGTGAGCCTGAAAAGGATAGAGGCCAAAGCGTGTACGAATGCTCTGGGCGAGCAAGGCACTTGCATGTTCATGTGGGATTGCATCAAAACAGAGGGTCGCCATTTGGGCACATGCTCGGACAAATTCCTGTTCGGCAGTTGCTGCCAGCACAATAGAACTATCTCAAATGTATCGGATAGCAATTCTCTTGGGCCACACATTGCATCTGTAATGCATGGCAATAGCACTAGTAGCAATAATAGCAATAGAACTCTTTCATTGATACCAACAAGTATCAATCAATTTAAACCGTTAATTAATGGGCTATTAAATAGCAACAAAAACAAACCCATCAACAATGGTGGGCATTATGTGATACAAGCACCAAATAGGCATCAGCAAATCATAGCTCAAGCGCAAGATTTACCGAACGAAGACGTTATATCACTAGCGAGACCAACGATAACGACGACGAAGACTTCTACTACGACCACGAGCACAACAACGACAACTACGTCAACCACTACAATGAAGCCTCCTACTACACAATCAAAGGATAAATTAGATAAGATTGAATTGGACGGGCCGATTGATTCATCAGAGCAAAGTTTGACTACATCCATATGGAGTTCAGTGCCTTCAGCAGCATCATCCCAGAAGCCGGTCAACGATACTGTGCCTTATTCAGTTGCAACTCAATCAAGTGTTTCTTCAACGACCAACCAATCGACAAATACTGCTACCGAGCCGTCAACTCTAAACTATAGCGAAAACTCTCTCAACGTAGTGTCGTCATCTCCGATGCAATGGTCAACTTTGCATCAACAATCCACGGAGCAACAACAATCTGTTGCTGGCGCTAGTAATGTCGATAACAGCAGCAATATTGAAGAGAATATAACACAATCTAATCTCGTATCTCATGGCCAGATTCCGACGATAATCCAGACACAAACTATCACGTACACTCCGACTCTACCAACGCTAGCTCCACCTCAAATTATCATGAGACCTCATCCATTTTTTCCTGCTTTTTCTCGGCCGTGGCGTCCGTTTCATCACATGAGTGCGTTAAACAATCACGCTGGCAATCAGGCTCTCCAAGTACAAGCACAAACGCAAGCTCAAGCTCAAGCTCAAACTCAAACACAGACATTGCACGGAGCTTCGTGGGCCCAAAGACCAGTTCAAATGTTGCTCAACTCTATAGTTCACAGCTTTAGGCCGCCGTTGTTTGGATTGCCCAATCCGACCAGACATCGACCAATGTTTGTCCGACCCAATAACCATCCAAGTCAATCTCAGCCGATAGGCATCATTCAAGCACCCAATTCTACATCACCGTTGTACGCTGTTGTGTACAACGAGACGACCAATAGCAATAGCCAGCAATCACAAAACTTTAGCACAAATTCATCGATGGCCAATAATGCCTCAATCAATCAGACGGACCAAGTTTTGAATTTGACCACAATTCAAGCGACAGTTCAACACGGAAATAGCGGTCCCAGCGCTGGCATTGGCCCGTTGTCACTGACATTCAACCACAGTGCGCATTCGTCGGATACATCGGATCAGTCAACAATTGGAGGTGATTCGAACAGTGTAAAGCCCACGATAAGTGATTCCAGCTATGGTGTAGATCATGGCGATCATCATATCACTATGGTGACGGCAACGACTAGCTCTCAGAATATTCAAGACCAGCAACAACAAACAGTGACATATTCAGGTGCAACACAATCCAATACATTATTGTCATCGGATCAATCTCACTTGTCTCCACTGGAAGAGTCGAGTGAGAAGCGCCCTATTGTCAGTTATTCGCCATTATTCAGTGTCCCAGACAGTACACCTGGCTATTCGTCAGCGTCGTTCCTATCCAGCGATTCATCTCATGCCGATTCTAGTTTAAGTGGTGCCATTCATAGCCAAAATGAATTGTCAACGTTCGTGCGTCCATCGTCAACTGCTACACTAGTGTTTGGTAGTGAACAGCAGCATAATACAATTGCATCAGTAACATCACAAACGAACGCTCCATCAACAGCGTACGATATGGTGTCTACACCTTTCGTCACCAACCCTCAAACGACAACGGGTATGATGTCAACAAACGACACGGCAACTGCAACAGCAGCATCACATCAGCTAGCGACAACAACAATTGATCCACATCATCATCACCAACAGGAGCAGCAGCAAGTTTCTTTTATAGATTCTACTCATAATAATCAAATGAACTTAGCGAGCGGCACAACTTTTACTATCAATGGTCAAGAGGTTAATAACTTGTTAGGTAACAATTATTTCGTCACTGGCACTAACAATGTAGCCAATAATAATAATGATAACGACATTACGCCAGCAATACAAAGTGTAGCCGATAGCGGATCAACAGCAGCAACAATCAATGCACAGGGCGTTGGCATGGATGATACCATAGTGAGCGAACCAGCAGCAACAACAACAAACAACTTTATGGATGGTTCAGCTTCTATAATTGTTGTTGGCAACGATGTTGGTCCTTCTTGGTTGTCATCATCAGTTCCGAGTGTCATAGATTATAGCGGCAACAACATCAATAACAATAATGATCCATTGTCGTCCACACAATCACAACATGTGTCCAGCATCAACAACAGCGACAACAATTATGGTTATGATGCCGGCGTAACAACCACAAAGCCTAACTACAGTACAATCTATATGTTTGGTGGCGGTAGTGATCCAATTTCCGGTTCAACAAGTCCATCATCGGCATCGAGTTCAACAATAGATGAGAATGGTTCTTTGTTTATCGACGGATTCCCCATAACATCGGTCGCAATGATGCCATCGACATCGTCAGGCTCGAGTTCATCGAGCTCTTCAAGCTCGACAGCAGTACCTGGTCACACGTTCGGTACCGATCAAAGCAACGTAATCACTATGATCGATGATTATGTCGCCATAACGCCCTCGATTGGACACACCACCACGGAGTTGCCACCCACTACGATCTCTAACGATGCAACTACCGCGTCCACAGCCACTTCCACGCCCAACACATTGTTCGAGGACCAACAGAGGCCCACTTATCCTGGAATTATGGGCCCGGGTCGGCCGTCAACGTTTCACAATAGAGAAGGTAATAATTATACGAATTATTGTTTCGGTTTCTACACTCAGTTGTTCGTACACTCAGAGACTAACACTTGACTTGATCATTATAATTGTTCAATATAGGAATGTGTGGTATCACTGGATTGTATCCACAAACCAAAGTAGTTGGGGGAAAGAATGCTGCATTCGGAGCTTGGCCTTGGCAGGTTAGTTTCAACAACACGCATTGTAACATCTCTTACCTCACTCGCCCAGTCACTAGCTTCTTTATTCAACCAAGCGAGTTACTAACAGCAGCACACAAATTGACATTGACATTGAGCTCATTCACGACATTCACAAACAGGTCTCGGTTCGTAAAGGCTCACATTTTACATCGTCACACCGATGTGGAGGCGCTGTCATCAGCAACGAGTGGATTGCCACCGCTGGCCATTGTGTCGACGAGTAAGTTTAGCGCACTATAAATGTCAACCTGTTGACAAATGTCAGCAGTAAACGTTGTGGGTGTGTGTGCGGTCATCTGAATGTATCTAATCTAATTCAATATTTGTTGACATTCTAATTTCGTCACAAATCACAATCTACAGTCTGTTGTTGGCCCAAATACGCATTCGTGTGGGAGAGTACGATTTTGCCAGCAACTCTGAGCCGTTTCCATTCATTGAGCGTGCGGCCAAACGCAAATTGGTCCATCCAAAGTACAATTACTTCACCTATGAGAATGATCTCGCTTTGGTCCAGCTGGACGAGCCAATTCAATTTCAGCCACACGTTGCTCCGATTTGTTTGCCACCGGACAACATTGAATTGTTAGGTCGCAATGCCACGGTCACTGGCTGGGGCCGACTCAACGAAGGCGGCATGTTGCCGAGTATATTGCAAGAGGTCCGCGTGCCCATTGTCAGCAACGACAAGTGCAAGGACATGTTCGACAGTGCCGGACGCCACGAGTACATTCCCGACATATTCTTGTGCGCCGGATACGAAGAAGGTGGCCGTGATTCGTGCCAAGGCGACTCCGGTGGACCGTTGCAAGTGAAGGGCGACGACGGACGCTGGTTCTTGGCCGGCATCATTTCATGGGGCATAGGATGTGCCGAGCGCAATCTACCCGGAGGTTTGTATTTATACATTGTTCATTGTGTCGTACAACTGAATTAACTTATTTCATGAAACTAATACTGAAACTTTAAATTTCAATTTTTTCACTTTCTATTTAACACTTTCCGTCAGTTTGTACACGAATATCGCGCTTCAAGTCTTGGATTCAGACAAGTATATATCAGTGATCTTAATTTTATTTGTTAATTTGTTGATTATAGCATACTCAAATGTTACACTCAAATCTAAATAATTATAATTGATGATTTGAGAGTAATTATCAATCCGTATAATTGCTCTCAGATCTAAGTTTCAAAATTGAGTAAAGTGGTCCTTTTTTGCAATTAGATTTTGAATCATCGAGCGCGAGATGGCGCCACCTTGACGTCTATTGTGCGCGAGAAAACTTCCACGTCTCTTCTCCACATTCGTGCGACTCAATCACAAATGCAAATATAAATTTACATAGAGTTGAAAGAAGTATTTTATTCACTGGATGCACCTGTCAGAAGTTAGCTACAATCAAAGTTAGCTGTTTATATATCAATCGAACAAACATCAATTGAGATTTTCAAACTTTTCAACAAAATGAGTTCATCCAAAATAACTTTCTCAAGTTTGTTCGATCTATCGATATGTGATGTCGATCTGTCTTGCAGCCACTGTATGAGGTTATCATCATTAGTATTATCAGCTTAGTTGAAAGCAGTCGAAGATGAAGAAAAGACGACGCTATGTGGCGATGACAAGCTTGTCAAATCATCTTACTGCCAGAGAAAAAGGCAATTTCTATGATCGAGCTAACTGATTGAAGGTGACTCTCTATAATTACCTCATGCAATGCAATCTCCATCGTGATGGTTAATTATCGAATGTCGATTGCAGCAGAAGCTGTATGATGAATATGTAGAATATACGCGTAGAATATAGAATGACCTTAACATTGACTGTTGTTCACTGTTCACTGTTCACCATTGACTTTTGACTACTGCTGTGTGTGTGTTTTTCGATTCAAATAACAAAGCAACAGAAGCAACATCAACAAGTGTAACAAATCGATCGTTACGATGCGTGTTGTTAGTTTTTTTAGTTATCTGTGTGACTTGCAATGCATCAACTTGTTAGCCAGCTTGCCAGCATGTACCGGTGTATCAGTGTTGGTATGTGGCTGATGTCCATAGAATTAATTACATGACCGAAAAATTAATCGGTTTCTCACAACTTTATCCATACACACACATACAAATGCTACACTCAGCTAGCTTTCTGTTACATCGAAATGTTTTCTGTTTTTTTTCAAATGCTTTAAATTGATCTGTTCTGTCGGGCTTCTTATCTCATTTCTTGAGCTTTCTTGAGACCCGGCATAACAGTGGCGGTGGCAAATATCATTGCAAAATCATGCTAGCTGTGATATTAATAACCTTCGTATGTTGTTAGCCTGAAGGCCTGAAAAATTTTGTATCTCACAGCTACAGAAAGCTTGTTCTCTTGGGCTCCCAGAAGCGCTACAAGCGCCGGTAAGACCGCTACAATTTCGCTCCTTCTTACGATCTCGGTAGTTACAATCTCACAATCGAAAAGCTCATCAGTGTTCGATAAGACTCAAGAATGAGTTAATGTATCGAATTAAGCAGGTGCAAACGTTTTCTCTAATCAAAGTTTTGAGCAAAAGAAGTTGCTTAAAGATTTATGCAAAAAGAAAATAAGAAGAAATCGACAGAGGGCGTACCAATCAACTGTTTCATTTTATTCTATTCCACTATTCTACACTAACTGTTGCATGTGTGCACTAATCATCGATCATTTATTGACCGATTCATGTGTCGAGAAGAATGAGATAAAACTAATGTTTGTCCAGACAAGAATATTCATCGACATCGTAACGTCGAGGCCGGTGTCGGCGTCGTCGACTACGTTACAAGGTGAATGGTGCATAAGGTTGTTGTCGGTGCTGAATGTTGTGCGCATAAAAGTTTCAATGATGATGATTATTATTACTGTAGGATTATCGCATTGAATACTACAAGAAGTCGGGTTGTGTCGAGCTTGGTGTTTCTCAAGGTATTAATAGTTATTACGAGCACATATTAGCAGCAACAAGAACAGCAAGTGTAATATCATGCCTCGACTTCGAGAACTTCAAATGCTTCGTTGAGACAGAAATCAACGTAGAGAAGAATCTTTAGTTTGGTTCAAGCGTCCATAAACGTTCGTTAACGTTCAAGCGAAATGTTCATGGCACGGTCGGCGTCGTGATGACACGCCGATTCCGATGCCGATGCTATTGCTACCGCCAGACAAAGCACCACAAGAAGCCAACCAGTAATCTACAGTATGGAAGCTAGTGAATTAGTCTACAGGTAAAAGTGCAGTTGATGCGAGAATAGAGGAGCAAATTTACGTGATATCAGCAAACAGTGTTGCACTATCGGGTGCCTGTTATTCGGCGTTCACTAGCAAATGCTGATGTAATGTGTAAACAGTAGTCATTTTATTATTATCCTCAGAGTTATTGCAAAGCTTACTTGATTGCTCGCGAATCTGATTCCTCGTGAGTTCGATTGGATTGGTTCGGATCGGTTCCAATTCTATTCTATGGTGGCTGAGCTAAGCTTCAGCGAGAAAATCGGCGAGGAAAAAAACGACGACGAAGCTCAATAATTGACCGGGTGCTTACGTAAGATGCTGACACTGTTGGATTTTCACTCACTTGATGATTCGTTCGTGTTTTTCACATGAGCAGAAACTCATTCACTGTCAGGTTCATTCTTTCTTTCTATTTCTCGTACGAGTCTATTCGCAATAATCAGCAACAAGTTCCATCTATCTTTCTATTCATCTATCTGTCCGTTCGTTTGTATCTAGCTGGCCGTCAGCTAGCCAAGCCCACTGTGCCGAACTCCACAATACAAAGAAATACAAGAATCAAATGACAGCCAATGCAGTAATCGACTTCAAACAAATTCTTTTTTCTTTCGTTCTTTTTCGTTTCGTATGATCACAAGGACAAACTTCACAAGTAGCACAGCATAAGTAAAGAAACAACAAAATAGATTGATGGTTCTCGCATCTGCGAACTCTCTTGTCTTGTCTTTCTCTCCCTACTTGGTTATAAGTGAGTGAGTTAGTAAGCTTTGTTGCTGTGTTTGTTGTTTAACTTGGAGAATTTGATGTTGAAACAAACATTGGACTTGGTTTTGACATTCTGAGCCAAGGGCATCTCGCATGTCCAGCAGCAGCGTCTGACTGTGAGCTTCACATTGTGGGCTCAGCTTTGTATTGTGTTGCTCAACGAAAACAACAACAAGAGAGCTTAATGAGCGCGAGGGAGTGAGTGAGCGAGCAGTAGTCAAAACAAAACTGATCGAACATACAGCGACATAGAAAAAGAGGCGTCCGTCACAAATGTCCTTCTCGGTCTTCTTGTGTTGCTTATCTTGGTTAGAGATTTTGCTCGAGTGAGCTTCACACTCCAGAAGCTCACAATGATATGAGCTTTTCAAGGCTCAAGTGCTCAGATCTACTTCAATACTCGAGCTACTCCGGAATGAAATGCTTGACTAGCAACAGCTACTCCAAGTTCATTTGATTGACTTGTTGCTAGCAATCTTATGCTTGTAAACTTGCAAACTTGTGAGATCTATCGCTCACTTCAGGAGCTAAACTTCGATAGAGACTCGAGCGCGTTGAGAGCTCCGAATACTTCAAGAGCATCGAGCGAGAAACTGGATCGGCGTATTGGCGTTGAGATTCAAATGGTCCTCGGCCAACGCTAACTAAAACACCGATTGTGGCCGAGAGCCTGCTGCCTGATCCCGTAACGTATCGCCGAATGACAGCGACAAATGAGCTCTCGATGTTGAATGTGTGAACAAATCTTTCTCATCGTTTTGTTCTTGAAATATCCAATTGAACCAATCAAAACAATGACACATGTGCACCGAATAATGTTACACAATCTATTTTGCAATAATTCATTCAAGTCGGGCAAAGGAAACGAGGTGGCACTGTGTAGCAATACAATTCATCTAACACCAGTTTGTCCACCGACTTCATCGAACTGAATCAAGCTGAACTATGAGGTAAGATTAAATTCAACTTTGACTTTGAATTGGTTGAAATTCAATTGACTAAAATTGAGCAAAACGTCAGCTCAATCAGCGAAGGAGAGCTCAATGAATGACCTTGGAAATGTGAATGTGCCATTTTATCGGAATTTAATCGCCAGATTCTCGTTTTAGGATGAGAAAAATCAATCGAACTAGAGTGTTCATTGTGATAGCTAGTAGGGTGCCATTACGAAAGAAAAATAATACAATTCTTACGATGCACGGAAAAATTAACAATGTAACATTATGATAACAACAAAATATAACAATGGCAATGATAATTGTTATATTTTCGATGATAGGATTCTTCCACTAGATCAGTGTATGCATTTGAATAATTCATTTAATTTCATATCCACACTTGCAATCAGAACAATCAGACCGAGGTTAGAAAAGCTATTGACTTACTATGCTACGGAGAACCACGATGTTCATCAAAAATATCAACACTAAAATGTAATGCACTCTAATACATCGAATGTTGAACAATAGGAGAAGGATAACAACAACAACAATAGAATTAACACACCATTGTTTAACATATGAGCATTGTTACAACGACACCAGAGTCAATACGAACAACGACGAGCAACGTGCTGAGACACACGATGAATTGTACTTGAGTGCATCGAAGACACGTTGTGCAACATTCATATCAGCACATTACAATCAGCATTCTTTTCTATTTTTCGCCTTTGGCCAGCTGGTCGTGCTTGCTCGAAGCAAGCAACAAGCATGGCTCGGCTAAGCCTCAAGCGTCCAAACGTCGCAGTGCCGAAGCACTGAATCACCAGAGAGCCAAAAGAGTGTCGATTTGTCTGCCATTGGACGAGGCCAACGGCAGCACTGTAGCGCGGTCATACATTATGTTCTGTATGTGTACTGTGTCTGTATAAGCAATAGAATAGAATAAGCGACTAACGACCCGCTGACAATGCCAACCGATAGGTCTGCAGGTATCTGTTTTGTGAGCGCGTGCTCAGGTGAACCAAGTGTTGATGTGTGCAACGCCATAGGTTGGCTCTCTTTCTTATATTTTTATTACGTGTGCATGCCGAGCCGGTTGTTAAGTTGAACTCACGATCTTGGCGCCCGAAGTCAAAGTCAAGCTCAACTCTAAATTCAAATTCACCGTCGAATCGAATAAGAGAGAACGAGTAATAAAGAATGAGAGTTCGAGCGTCGAATTTCAATGTGCACAAATTCGAATGCTTGGCATAATACTCTTTTCGTTTCGAACTTAATGATAACATTAGACGTGAAGAATACGTGATGTTCCGGCGCTGTAGTTGCTCACTCTCCCTCTTACTTGCCAACTTGTTGTTGGCTATAACTACTATTATTATAACGTTATGGGCACAATAGTTTTGGAAGCGAAAGTAAGCTCTGTGACTTGACTTTCAGCAGTTTGTGAAACTGATGAAAGTTGTGTGAAGTTCCAAGTTCAAGTTGTTTTTTTAGAGTCTGTTGCATTCAAATGTTCTTTGCTATTTACTATTGTTGCTGATGTCCATGTCGGCAATGTTAAATGTTAGTTGATAGTGAAAGTTAGTTATGTAACACCTCGCTCGCTCACGAGGTAAGAAACTTCGTTCAGACATCATTCGCGCTCCAGTGAGAACAACTTGACGCGCACAGTTGAGCAACTGTCCATCTGTACGCTTGTCCGTCCGTCTGTTGGTGCGTGTGCGAACTGGCTAACCATCGGTAGGTCGTCAACAGTGGCGCCACTTAATGGCCACAGGAACCGCCCCACGGCAAACAACATGAATCACACACAGTTGTTGTGCACACACAGCACGACCCACTGACTGACCATTGTTCGCTCGTTCGTTCTTTAGTTCGCTCACTCGCTCGTGCTAGGTTCTAACGTTTGTTATCTTTCTTTCTCTCTTTCACTTGTTCTTTCTTCAATTCGCTAGTCTTTTCGTTAGTTCGTGCGTCCAGCAACACAAACATCAAGCGCAATTACAGTTCGTAACAAATTCGTAACGTGTTTCTCTCTTTCTTCGAACAATTCCACGTTCACAACGACCTTTTTCACGAGGAATAGAACGTTTCTCTTGACTTAAACGCACACACTTGTTGCTTGTTGTCTGTTGCCTTTTGCTCTCAGATAGTTTTAGTTATATAACAAGACATTTGAGCTAGCAATGCGACACGATACAGAACATTACTTAACATTGCATCACATGACGCTTGATCGCCGTTTCCTGTTTCGCTTCGTCTCGCTTGTTACGTTTTTGCTTCATTTTCTTTCGCTCACTCGCCGCGTTGCTGTTGCTGCTGCAATTCGACATCGGGCATCAGACGACGAGAAAAAAGTCAATTTCAATTGTTGTTGTGTGGCATTTGTGTACAATAATAAAATGTCACGTATGTTGAACAAAAAAGAATAAATAAATGTGCACTCGTTTTGGTAGAACGTACACCCATGATTTTAATCCAGTTACAACAACAATTTGTTGTTGCTTTACAAATGTCGAACATACACTTTACTGTATGTTACGCAATACACGCAGGCTTTTTGTTTACGAGCAAATATTTTCGAGCTAAAACACTCCATTGACTAATCGGTCGCTTGATTTATAATGCTAATAAAACGAAGAATCAGTGCCTCATACGATTGAACGAAGTAAAGGCAGTAGCGCTGAAATTTATAATAACAACAACAGCGACACTGATAACAACAACGATGCTATTTTCGATCTCAAGCTAAGCGGGCCAACTTGTGGTGTGAGAAACAAAACGAAACGAAAAGTGTACCACAGTAATGATAACGAAGCAACTGCATTTTCAATCGAAATAGAGATCGAAATGTGTTTCATGTCAGCCGATTGTTGTCGTTGTTGTTACTATTGCTGTGGTACACCGCCTCTTTTGCAGCACATATTGTAATTATTCAAATTGTAATGTTCGAATGTAAAATAATCTCCAACGAAATTGTAGCAACTGCATAATCTGTATTCAAAATGTATTTACGACTTCGTGATGATGACTTGTAACTGTGTACACAGTGAAAAAAAAATTTAATGGAGTGAAAAGAAAAAGCAGTGACATATCGAGTTTTGACTAATAATGAATCGTGTCAATCGAATTGTAATGATATGAGAAGAATGTACAAGCTTCGGAAAATTACATGTAAACAAAACGTGGTTGATTATTCGAAGGATTGATGATTGAGGGAAAAAGAAAGAAAAGTTTCATCAGACACGACGAAGCACGAGACGAAAAGATACAATCAATGACGGCAACAGCATCGGTAGCAGCTAGATCCAAGATCACCTGGAAAGTTCGAAGCGCCACGACGGCGGCTTCATTGTTGCTGGTAACGTGCCGCTGCATCGTTTCGTTTCGATTAGTTCGTTTGTTCTCTCATTCGTAATTTGTCTCGTTGGCTTCTTCATTCAATTTTCATTTATTTTCATTCTTTGAGGTCCTGAGTTAGTTCGCGATCCAAATCACCGATATACGCTGTGACGCTTTTCAACACCTGAAGCTTGGTCATTTTCTTGTCCTGGACATGAGGAACCATCTCCTTGAGCTTCGCGATCAGTTCGCGTTCGCTCATTCCTGAATGACTACCTGGAGTGGGGTTCTCGTTTGATTGTCTGTTTTCATTCATACTCGCTCGTGTCGTCTATGGACAGTCTATTTCTCATATATTTGTGGTATTGTGAGAAAAATTACAATATTTTATATCCGTTGATCTGGATTTACATTTAAAATGACGTGCTGTCAAACTTGAGATGGACGTTGTTGATGTTATTCTAAACTGGCTCTTTCTAGTGCTAAACAAGGTTCCCTCGTTCGTTCACTCATTTGTTCGTGGCCGTTCGTGGTCAGTGAACGCTCTTCTCGCTCACCTGATGCATGTGTGAACGCGGCCTGCATTGGCGGCGCACAATTCAAATTTCAATTTTTATAAGTTCTTCGAACAAACATGATAAATTTGATAAAACTAGCCAACGAAAGTGCATATGCAAATCAGTCGTCATCCGATATCGAGAGAGACACTTCACTGTCATATGTAGACGCCTTATGAGCTTTAATTTCGCAATATCGGTAATTACATTCAATCAGCATCGATAGATCGAGCGTTGATCGATCGGAATCTAGAGCCAGGGTCGGTTTCGGTCACTCACATTAAACTAATACATTGGATTATCGTCTATGGACCACCTCTATGATGATCATCGTCCAGAGAGCTGAATAAAATCCAGGTTAATTCCGATTCTGATTCTAATTTGACTTGCTGCATTTTATGTGCTCGTCTTTTTCCAGCACAGACTTGTCGTCTGAGAGACCGGTCGTTGTAACCGTAATGCACAACCGTATGTTGTGTGCTGGAGATTTGCAATCGGTCAGCTTAAATGTCAATGCATGCAAAATTGAATCTCATGCACCATGCAAACAGGCTTAATTTAACAACCTCAGAGAACTTTCCTTAGCATTCCGTCGCATTCCATCAAAGATGTCCCACGATAGGAATCATGCTACACGAGCGTGTTGGCTATATCACAATTTTTTGGTCAATTTTTTCGTTTCACTAAATTTTCTATCACTTACTTTTGAGTGATAATCTTGCTGACTTTGCTGTTGAAGTTAGTTGTTTTTTGTATCGTAAAACACACATTCGAAGGGATTGCCGTCAACACATAAATGAACCACACTGTGAGTCATAACAAAATCTTCACCGAGAGACAGCAATACCACGATAGTGAATATTAGACGATGAAATGTATATCACACAAATCGAGCTTAAACTTTCAAGCAATCAAATTAACAACTCGAGTTCTCATATTTTCTCTTATTACATGAACCTGTCAACAGACACATTTTTACTCTCTTTTATTCGGCAGAGATTAGTAATCCCGTAAACCGGATGACGAGTACACAGCATACACAGTGAACGTTCGATGTTGAGCTCACATTGAAATGAATGATTAGTTTGAAATTAAAGTTTAAAGTTCGTTTATAAGCTAGCTAGCGACACTACAACCACAACCAAGTCACCTGTGAACATTCACCACCAGTGCAATTTATGATGCAACCAAGTGATGGTACCTAGCCCGCTTTGGTGGCGTGTAATTTGACTAGACGAATGAAATGAGTCAATGCGAGTGGGCATTCTCCTCTGACTCTTCTTCAAACTCATCATTTTTGCTTGGTTAGGCACCACGTAAGTGTAACTGACAAGCTTAGCAACGGCATTCGTGGTAAATGAGTGGTTGTGGTTTGTGGTGCAAATTTGAAGCCTCAAGAATTACGTAGCACCGAATCAAATGAGAGTTTTGCGGTCAAACAGACAAAATATCTCTATATAGCTATAAACAATAATAATCAATGATTCGCTGCCAAGTGAGTGTCGTACACTGGGAGCTCACCTGCGGCAAATCAGTTTGTGCTCACACATCAGATTGTTGTTTTTATTATCTTTACATCTTTCTCCTCAAGAGGTTGTTGTCGCCCACTCAGTTTATTATTACTATTATTTTTGGTTTTATATTTAGAGAGAGAGAGAGAGAGAGAGAAAACATTGGGGGCTTGCATCGAGTGAATGTGCCAATACGGGATGTGTATTGAGGAGAGAGAGATGCACAACTTTGTTGAGTCTTTTCTCTGTCTCAGCTTGCTTGTTAATTGAATGGCATCATCATCAGACAGCAACAAACCTAGTGAGAGCAGCTAATTACAAGTTGTACAAGTTGATTTTACACTCATGATCGAGTGCATTGCATTGCACTTGTTATTAGATAATTACAATTAATTTTCATCCTTGTGGTCGTCCACAATAAACTTTACTTGTTCTAACTTTGGCGTTTCGGAACTCCAGAGAGTTTCAGTTCGTTCACCATGCAGTGCTGTACCGGCACATTAGCGCACATAGAAACAGTATTCGTTGAGAGATCAAGAGAATCATCAATAATATGATGCGTGTGGCATGCCGAACTTATAACACACAAGTACAGCACAGTAAGGCATGGCATGGAACTCTGGCCGTGAAATCTAGATTCACGATGAGATCATTTTTTGCTTCCCCACACTTCATTTTAAAGCTTTGCAATATTTTTCTATCTCTCTCGCTTTCTTTGATCGCTTGATAACTTTTAGAGTGGTCAATCAAGACGTCAAGTACCACACTTTAGTGGCAAGATTTTAAAAGATTCAAATACAGTACAAGAGAAGGCGCGTCCGCGCAACGAGTGCTTTCAAGCCAAGAAACTTTCAAGATCTTTGTTGCCATTGCTGAATTAATCGAACTTATTGGTTGCAAGTCTAATCGTATGGTGTGGCGTGCATGCATTTTCCATCTTATATGCAGTGAATGTACCGACTGGCTGTCGGTTGCGATGGTGATGGTGATGATGCTGATTTGTGTGTATACACAACCATCAACGCTCACGTATGTCTGTAGACAAAGTCACATAGCAAAGACAGTGCTAAGTTCATCTTGCTGTAGTCATCGTCGTCGTTCACGTCAAGTGCACTTCCGAACGAGCGAATGTTGGAGCGTCTTGCCGCGTCTTCTTCTCATTCTTCTTTTGCTTTTGACTTTGATTATTAAGAAACGCCACATCATTGTATTGCTTATTGTTCATTCAGTTCAGTTTGTCGGCTCGTTTCGTTTCTTAGACTTTTGTGGGCTCATGATTGACAAGTCGGCTCGAGTCTACACTGACAAACGCACATTTGGCCACTCATTGTGATGGCCCCTACGCTTCATGGCTATTGCGATTGATGCACGGCGACAGAGGTATCAGTTAGCACAATAGTGAAGTATAGATGTTGCCATCCCGCATTTTAGATTTATCACCTAGAATTGGGTGACCATATTCTGGGACTTACCCAATTTTCACCGCGTTCATCACCCATTTCTGCTGCTCACTCGAATGTACTATGCTATATGTCAACGCCCGTTTAACTGACTATCGACGGAATAGTGTAGAGAAAATTGGGTTTTGGCCAATTTCCACCCTAAAATGGCTATTTATGGAGCAGTCTGTTGCTGCAGACGCAGATTTTGAAGCGAGCGAACTGACGCACACTGCTGCAATTTGCGGCCTGTGTGAACACAGCTAGACGTGTTTAGAGTGTGTTTGTGCACATCCATCGTAAGTCACTTTTCAGTGCCAAGAGTCTACACTGCAACTACAAGACAATACTGCGATATTATTGCGAACCACTGTGCGGCGCGCAAGTGTGCATTCTCGCATTCGCACACAAGAAATGAACCAAGACGGCGCGCATTTCTTGTTTTTGTGAACAAGCGGCGCACAACAGCTTGCGATTCTTCAGATGTTTTGAGAGAAAAAATAACCGAAAGAGCCAAATCACCAAGATATTGTGTCAAGAAGAATTTCCGATCAAGATTATCCAGCCTTGCAGAATATTGACATTTATTTTAGCAATAACATCAAAAAGCCGGCAGACTTCAATTGTTTTACACGTTACGCGAATATCCGCAGTAATTGAAAGATACACACAAACACACCGGCACATTCACATTCATTGTATGTTCGCTCGCCATGGTTGCGCGTGTAACCTAGACAACATCATATGTGTCGCTGTAACAAATCAAGGAAAAAAGATATCTGATTCCACTCAACTAATAATCAGATAGCACCAGATTGTATAACTTAATATCGAATACTCAAATTGAAATAATAACTTTCAACCATTCAGCATTCACACGTTTCTGCATACTCATAACGACAGATGCAACAACAATTTTTCTCAAGCCACCAATTTGTTCGACAGTTTCACTGAACACGTCCCTTGATCTCAATGAAAATTTAAGCTTACTCATTCAGTCCATCCCACAGACACATCATACTCATTTGCGACAATTTATTCAGTTGACGACAAAGCCGCTATCCGACGCCAGCGACAAAAATACTTGTAAGCAATTTGTGACTAGTCAGGGCATTGTCACCGGTTTTTTTGTTGTCGCTGTTGTTGTATCGAGATTTCACATCGCCTGGCAAGCATCGTGTCAAGTTCGTCAGTATACACATATTGCCCCCCATTCACTTGTTGACAACATATCGTGTGAGAACCATTAAACGGTGTCGTCAATCAAATCCACTGCCTCAGCTAATTAGTGCCAATTCTGGACTAGCGTGCCTATTCTCATAGCTCACCTCAACTTAATTGCGTCATTGCCGATATCACACACAGCACATAAACAGTGAACATCATTGGACGAACAGTATTTATAGACAACGGATTGGTACTGTACACCGGCTTTAGGCGTGGCACAATCGATAGAAAGAAAAAACACGAATCATCACTCATCCATTGAATTGTACTCTCGCAAATCATGGGTTGCTTTTCGTGTAATGAGGTAAGTCTCGTTGAACCAAATTGTTTCAAGCTTTGGCTCTAATTTGAACATTGCTTTCCTAGATTACTTTCACTTAGAGAGAGAGAGAGAGAGAGAGAGAGAGAGCACCTTTATATCAATAAATGTTTACTTTCCCTCTAAACAATTACAATCACAGGATGAGAACCCAGACAAGAATGGCAGAAGGTGCACTGACAAATTCTGGCTTTTTTTGTTCGCTCTTGGCTGGGCTATCCTGGCTGCAGCGGCCGTTTGGTCATTTATGCTAGGTAATCCACAACGATTGATTCATGGATACGATAGCTTCGGTAACATATGCGGCTCCAAAAACAAGCCGATTAGTGGCGTCACCTGGTCAGGTAATGTCTTCGTAAAATTCACAAATAGCGTCTCATGATCCTGACACCTGTTGAAATTGTAAACTATGACCATAAACCACATAGCACTTTCTAATTCTTCACAACTCTTGATTCTTTGTAGGCATAGATATGCGTGACAAACCTTTTGTGTTCCACATGGATCCCACCAATGTTTCTTTCACTATGAAAGTTTGCGTGAAAGCTTGCGCAGATAAGAACTTGACAAATGAAGGCGATGCAACTTTGTTCTGGGGCCGTACAAATTCTGCTTTATTCCGGTTAGTATCGACAGAGTCACATTGAATGGTTGTAAAACTTTTTAGTCTTCATAATAACCTATCACTTTCATATCTCCGCAGTTACGACTATGACCCAGCCGATAAGAATATGGAACGTTTCTATAGAGATTCATTCTCGACTCGGGAAATGTTGAACTTCCGAGTCAAAGATCAGCAACTTGGATTCGGTCCCATTCCAAAGTTTCCCGTTGCTGCTCAACGACCCCTGCTAAATAGATGTGTTCCCATCGAACGGATAAAGCTCGGAAACTCTTTTGTTAACAATGTATACTCATATATCAAGAACATGGAAGTCCCGCAGAAGATAGTTAGCGACATTTATACATCAAGAATGCACATTATGTATCTCTCTTTACTCGGGCTTGCGCTTTCACTATTGGTAGTGTTTACCATTCATTTCCTAGCATCAATTGTTTCAACGATCATCATGACATTGGCGTCAATCCTTCTCGTGGCAATGACCGCATTCTCGTGGTATGTCTACTTTGACCTGCGCTACAAGCTCAACTCACTCCCGTCAATACAATTAGACGACGACCTTGTGAACGAAAAATCATTTTTCGCATTATCAATTGTGCTCACTTGCATTAGTTTGGTGATTCTGATCATAACATTCATGTTCCGACAAAGATTAGCATTGATGACCGCACTTTTCAACGAAACCGCTAGCTGCATACGTTCTATGCCAGCTCTAGTTATTCAACCCCTATGGACAACTATTGTTTTGATTATATTTCTCGCCTTTTGGACGACAGTTATGTTAGGAGTATCCACAGTAGAAGATGAAATTGTTTATGATGCGTCAACCACGAGATTCAAGTTGGCATTGCCGGCACGGGAGATCATTTGGGTGAACAGAGCGAATTCAAGCTATCGATTTTCAGCCGATACTGCTACAGTTAGTTCTCTAGAATCAGTCAAACACAAGCAACCGCAAATCGTGAAGTATCTTCTATGCTTCCTTGTGCTAGTAAGTTTTTCACCACGGGTTATATTTCTTTTTCAGATTCTCTGTACAACTATCATAATCTAACTCTAAAACTCTTCAACTTTCTATTCAGATGCTCTTCTGGACAAGCGAATTCATACTCGGATGTCAACAAATGACCATTTCTGCCAGTGTAGCCACATGGTATTTCACACGGGACAAATCTCAAGTGATCTCACCGATATGCAATTCCATACGAGTTGTTTTCTACCACATGGGTACGATCGCCTTGGGTAGTATGCTGATGGTACTCTTTAAAATCCCTAGACTCATACTTTGTTGGCTCGAAAATCAATTGAAACCACTCAAGGAAAAATATGCGTGCGTCAACTGTACGCTCAAGTGTTGTCATTGCTGCTTTTATCTATTGGACAAGTTTATGAGATACATCAACAACAGTGCCTTAAGTGTTACTGCAATCGAGGGCACAAGTTATTGCCTTTCCGCGCGCGTTGCCTTCGAAACTATATCTAGCAATCTTGGCCGTATTGCAACTATCGAAACAGTTGGAAGATTGATAATATTCCTCGGGAAAGTGATCGTCACGAGTGTTGTTATTATAGTAGGCGTTCAATACATTCGATTCGATCAATCCATCCATTTCATAGCGGTACCAATAGTGTTCTCAGCCTTGGTTGCTTATCTCATAGCAAACTCGATGTTGTCCATATACGAAGTTTGTTTAGATACAATGTTTCTATGTTACGCAGAGGATGTTAAAAAGAATGTCGCCAACCCAGATGGACTATATGCGCCAGACTCATTGATCGAGTTCGCGCGTGGCGATTTGCAGAATCTAAAACCTGGAACCCCTATGATTGCCCAAGAAAACAATCCGATCAGTAGTCAACCGCGTTCAGTCGATATGGATGCGTCGAATGGAAATGGCAAGCCAATTGGTTTCATTTACCCAACTCAAGTGATAGAGTCCACTCATTAGACCAGGTCCATTCGAATCCTAACTACGAACTCTTGTACATTATTGCGTATATCTCTGCCACCTCCATTGGACTCTTTAGGAGGCTATGTATCTTAAGAACAACAAAACTGTCTAAGGTCACTTATGACAATATTAATCACGTGTTATATCCACTAGTCTATTTTTTCTAAAATTCAACTCAGGAGACACCTCCGGTTGATCTAGTTGTTGTGTTCAGTTATAATGCGAATTTTTATAATTTTCCGCACTCCAGTGAGATTAGATTGTATCTCTCATCGACTGAGGATTATTTATCGCTGACAATGATTGCTTATTTTCCGTTGAGAATGATCTCAAAGCTCAATCCGTTCTCGTTCATCATGTTCATTCCTAGAGAATTAGCTATCGCCTACCTCAAAAACTATTTTTCTCATGAATTTATTCATTGACGAGGTCAAAAGTTAGGTCTGTGCTTGCATGATTATCTTAATCGCGGTCAATTACTTTTACTTCATGGGGTCGAAATTGAGACAGAATTTATTCCACAACTCACATGAGCTGATATTTAGAAAAAGTGATAATTTATTCAAATTTGGTGAGAGTCAGGATTCAGCGATGCATTAGACTCAGAAATCTCGACTGAACAAAAGTCTCGTCGAAAAGTGTCAGAATAGAGACATATGAGCATCTAATTATTCACCGAAACCAACTTATGCATGCTAAATGAAGTTCTAATTGGTGATAAAAACGCAGCTTAGATTTACTGAGGATTAAACAACAGTCAACTGAGCAGTGGGAGCAAACCCAATGGAAATACCGACGGTCGCATCCACTCGGATAGTCAGGTAACCAAAATCAGAGTATTGGGTGCCATCCTATGAACCTGTTGCTCATATTATGAGCTAGGGCGGGAAAATATTAACTATAATAATGATAATGATTTGTATCTGTAATGACTATGAATGGTCTTGCTGATAATATAACCAGTAACTCAAAGAGCGATCAGAAGGACAGATTGCACAACTGCATTCTCAGTAATAGCTGCTTGTAACAAACAACTGTTGATACATAACATTAAGCATAAATCAAGATTTGCAGGTGTTGGTCGTTTTTTCAAACTTATGTGTCATTCCATCAGACTAGAACTCCAATATTACTTCTGATAAGTGTCAAAGTGGCACGCATTCACAATAAATAGTTGTTTACAGTTTCAATTTGGTGACCGTGACAATTGCTATGTGCCCGTTACGATGAATCTCTGAATGATGTAACGACTGGTACACGATGTTGTCCAGAGTTTGTTCTTTTAATTTCAGACCGTTCGATATGACTGCAGTTCACTCGAGGCATGTATTTCGCGATCACTTTAACGATGAATAAAGCTTCTCTGCACGCAAAAGTTGTCTTTAATGCTTACGTACGAATCACACACAAAATGAACTCCCTGTCACCGACACCTGACTCCGTAACCGGATTGAGCTAAACATTTGTCGAGTTTCAATAGTAATTGTTCAAATCGGACACACACTAGTTGAACCTATGGCGGTGTGCGTGCGTGTAATAGTGAATTTTTACAGTAAAGCTAAACGATGCGGGTCAATGCTAGCCAACTAGCTCGCCAGGCACGACACTCTCAATCATCTAATCTAAGGTTCCGGACTGGGCTAATACTCGAACCGAACCAAACCGTCGAATGTCGAGCATCGATGAGTGTCGATGGGTATTGCAGCGTTATGTGTCGACTTCCGATTGTGACTTCTTATAGCGAACCAACTAACAACCTGCCATTGCAGCTCTGGCTGGCTATGTCAAGTCAGATAAAGCTTCTAGGTGTGTACACACACACAACGTTACGGGTGACTGCCACAACAATTCTTACAATAACAGCAGCGACAGTTGCAGCTGCTGTATCTAGAGAATGAGATTGTTAGGCAAAGAAAGTTGAACTAGAATCTCAAGAGAACGAGCTAACTAGCCAGCGAGTCAGACATCTCGAGTGAGAACAAGAATCAAGCTAGAAAGAAAGAAATAGTTAAAGAGATGAGTGCTAGCGAGCAGGAAGCTCTCACTCTCTCTCTCTCGCTTATTTTTCTTTCTTATAAATTGGCACAACAGGAAGGACAACCGTGGCCGTCAAGCTCTTTGTATTTCGACCGTTGAATCTTGGATAGCATGTTAGCATTGATAGCGTAAGTTGTTCGCCGGATATGGCCAGCACTTTCTAGTGGCCATCTAGTGACGTCTATCTAGTTAACTATCGTCTAAACATCTAAGCAGGCGAGTGAGCTTGCTTGCAACCAGCTAGGCAGTAGATAGTAGTGAGCAAACTATACAAGACAACAACAGTGGCAACAATAACGGCATCATGTGGTCGAATATCAAGTACGCTGCATGCGTACAGATCTACTGACTGGCTGAGCCCTACGGCTTACGTTGTTTTCTCTTTTCGACTAGCTGCTGTTAGTATTACGTAACGTAACGTTGCAATTGAAGGCTGGTAACGATGCTCGCTGTTATGAGCAGAATGAAAAAGTGAAAGTGAGAGAGTAAAGGACAACAACAAAACTCTCTCTCTCTCTCTCTCTCTCACTCACTTTCTCTTCATTGACTTTGTGAACCAACTTAGCTGACTATGTGACGACGTCAACAACGTTAGAGAAATGCTGTATGTCCAAACGCCACATAGATTATTCGTTGGATTGTTGTTGTTGTCATCGTCATCGTATAGTCACACATACACATGAGAACAAATACTCACTGCTCGCTCGCTCACCTGCTTTGAGTCATTTGCAGGAACGCTTGTTTCTCTTGGTAGGGCTGAAGGTGGTTCCACATATCCAATGTCTAACCACCACATTGGCCAAGTGCATGCATGCAGAAAACAAAATAAACAGCAACAACGAGTAACTTCGGTCCGTTTGTTCTCTTTCTCTCTCTCTCTCGTCCTTTACTACAGCAAGCTCGTTGTTCTTGTCTCTTAGTGAACAACTAACAGCAAGTCCAGTTGATAGTAAGCAATGGTGTGCATTGGAAAGTGAAGTGGAGGAAAAGAAAGGAACTACAACATATCAGTTGTGTGAATTCTGTGTGATTTCTGATATCCTGTGTGCAGCACACACACACACACACACACACACACATATTACAAATTGTCCTTTCAATCATATTCATCCATAGGTCCGATCGATCGATTTGCATCCATATTATTATCATTATCACCATTCCCATTATTAGTTTAATCAAAGTTATATGCCTCATTGTTAATTTCATTTCAATTATTGTTACTCATCGACATCATGTTCATTAAGCACAACAGCAACAATGTTATCGATAATCTTCAACCAATATGTGATCCATCCACCCAACCACCCAAGCAGTCACTCAACAGCAAGAAGTTTAGACTTCAACTACTCAATTTACCATCCCGTGTATTTCAAACACATGATCACAACAAAGTTATGTGTAGCACAACAATCACAGAAAACCAATACGTGTTAGCTCGATCTCGACGCATCAACAAACCATCAATGTTATCATCGAACAGGACAACAGTGTCGTGCGGTAGTGACCACTCAGTTGTGTGGACACCTACACAATCACGATCATTGTCATCCGACGCAAAAATGAACAAATTGGTGCTATTGTTATTTGTGGTAGGCACTGTATTAGCTTGTTGCTGCGTTACACCATCCAATGCGTTCCAATATGACATTTGGTTCAAATATCCGCATCCGTACACAGTGAGCGATCCAGTCACCTATTGTCCGGACGACCTCAAGTCGGCCCAATGTCCGTCGCAAATGCCCATCTATGTCAACACGCTTGATTCGCCAAAGACATTAATATCGTACACCATTAATCAGCTGTTGGACTTTTGTCCGTTGATGGACGCTCGCGACTATGAGCACAATTCGCACACCGAATGGGACGACAACATTCGTTTGGCACCATTCGACGTTAAATTTGGCCGCAACGAGGAATGTAAAATACTGTGCAAGACATCGTACAAGATGAGCTCGCACGCCGATCTGTATCGCCTCGAAGAGTTACGGTTGGGTATTACGCGCGATTATTATCATCATTGGTTCACGGACACATTCCCGGCGTCGTGGTGTTATCGGCCGGCTAGCGCGCAGCAAGCGCCCGCGCTCCACTTGAACAGTAACACGCGCAACAAGGAGTGCTTCATCGGGTTCCCCATAGGATACAGTACCGATGATCGCGGTTTGCCCGAGGACGATCGTGTGGCCATTGGTAATTTCTCGAAACCAAATTCGTTGTTTCTATTCAATCATTTTGATTTCACGTTCTTCTACGAGAGCGGCGAGGGTAAGCCGTGGAGCGGCAAGGCGGGTGCGCGCGCCGGCAGAATCACAGCGTTCCGTTTGAACCCGCGCAGTATCAAGCACAACCTAGACAACAAATCAGCTGATTCCGCGCAAAAGGACAAAGAGGCCAGCAACAAGTGCTCGTGGTCAGAATTGCCCATGGAAATTCCGTCCTATTATCATTATGGTCTCAATGTTACCATGCAAATAGCCTACTCGTACAGTGTCAAGTTTATCGAGGACGAGCCCACCGCCACTTGGTCGCAACGTTGGCACCGTTTGGAGGCCACGCTTCCCGGCACCGCCAAAGGCAAATGGATTCTCACGTTGGCCGTGTTCATGCTGTTATCCACATCGGTGGGTGCCGCCTACGCTGTGGCTCGTACAGTGTTTGCCGACCAAGTTCTCGGTTGGATCAATCCGAAGGAGGCGGCCGGCGAGGAGCCGTGGCGCTTGCTCGCCGGCGACGTGTTCCGTGAACCATCACACATTGCTCTATTCTGCGTGTTCGTTGGTGCTGGCTCACAATTTATCGCCTCGGCATTGTTGTCAGAGATATTTGCCATGTTCGTGTCGTTATTGTCAACATCGTTGATGATTGTGGTGGTACTGTCGCTGGTACTGTTGCACGGTTTCGTGGGTGGCTATGTTGCCATTCGCTTGTATCGCACATTCGGCGGCGACAATTGGCGTACTATTTGCTTGTGGGTATGCGCGCTCAATCCGTTGGTCCTATTTTGTCTTGTAGTTATGGCACGCAATCTATTATTGCTTTACAATGGCAGCTTGATGGCGCTCAACGTTGGCCTCTTTGGTTCACTGATAGTTGCGGCGGTTTGCTTCGCCTTTTCGTTGCCATCAACGTTGGCCGGCGGCAACTATGCGTTCAAATTATCGTCACTCGAATTTCCCGTCCGTCCCACCGCCAACGAAGGCCAGCTACCGGAGCACCTCGCCAAATGGTACCAACCTCTGTGGACCACTATGGGCGTCAGTTTAGTTCCTTTAATTGGCTTCTGGTGTGTCGAAGCGTATCCGTTCTACGATGCCGGCGGTTACATTATCACATTGATCACCATTGTCACCGTCGTATGCTTGTCGATTGCCAATTGTTACTATCAATTGAGCCAAAGCGATTATCGCTGGTGGTGGCGCTCGTTCATGGTGGGCGGCCTGGCAGCTGGCTACTATCTCATTTATTGTATCATTTACATATTCGACAATTTGTTCGTTGACTCACTGTCAAACGCCATCCTATACATAGCGTTTGTGTTGTTCATTTGTGTAGGCTTATTTTTGCTCACAGGCACTATCGGGTTTTTGGTGACGTTCGCGTACTTGTGGTACACTTATGCCCGCGCCAACCCGTCGCCCATGAACTATGCCGTGTTCCATAAGACAGCGCCCACATCCCAAAACGAAATGGCACTCCAATGAGCCCATCAACAGCTAGATATTCATCGATCACACACATACGTACACACACACACACACACTTACACACACGTGACATCTTCAAACATCAACAAACAATTTAGATGACCTTAGCAGCAATGTGTGCCTCAATATGGGTCTCACACAAGAAAGAGAGGAAATCAAACGTTACATTTCTTTTTTTAAAATTTGACAACACCACGTTCACAGATTTTTTGATTGGCTCTCTAGTGATTTTTTTGTTTATATATTTTGTGTAAATTTTCTCTATTTGCCCCCAAACTCGATTTTATTCACTCGATCTTGATAGATTTCTTCATAGAACATCTGAGAGTGAGATGTTCTTTAAGAAAAAATATACATACCCGCTAGCCAGAGAGATAATATAAGTATCAGTGGTTGTGAGTTAGGGAAACGTAAAATAATTAAACACTAGCTTATAAATCACCTTGCAATCTTGTTGATAAAAACTTATCCTTCCTGTCTTGTCTTGACACATACAAAGTCATCCAAGTCATGCACGAATTCAATTTCTACTGTAAACAAGATTTTATCTGCTGAAAACGTTCCAGTGAGAGAACGTTCGATTACACGCGCTGCTCAGGTACTCAGGCGAAAATTACGAGAGAGGTTATCGAGATAAGATCTCCGGGGATTGGAAAAAAATCATACAAACGAAACGACACATCTCATATGACATATGAAGTAACATTCAGTACGTGGAGATCAGAATCATCTAGAATTACACTGTATCTCAATAGAATGACTTCATGGATTTGATGTTTTCAATCCCATTTGATTCAAGTTAGTGACGGGGAATGAGATCATGATGAATTGAATTGAAATGCCATGAATCAAAAAGTCGAAAGGCTGCTGAATGTAAAAACTGATATCTGCTAGATGCAGACAGGTGAAATCATACGAGTACACCTCTTCTTGTGATTGCGGTAAGTGCAAGTGTCACGGACTTGTCTCACGCATCGCAAGCAATACGCTCTTACTAGTATGCTAGCTGCAAGCCAGAAGATGTTATTCATTTCTCACGCTGTCGTAACGTTGTAGAGATATTAGGTTGTTGCGGATGACAGTCAAGTTTAGTGCATACAGACAACGAGCGAGCGGGTAGAACGTTACACGTGAGTCTAAGTGATATCTTTTCACATCGAACTTGCTATGTACGCTGACTAACAAGCAACTAACTGGCTAATATTTACGTGCACTTAGCACGTAAACAAGCAAACGCTAAACTTAGCTTGCGAGACATGGCAAACTTAGCCTCACAAGTGTGCGTATGTGATTGCAAGTTGTAAAATAGCCAACAGTGTACTAATGTGGCAGTTGCTCAATAGCATTTGGTGTAACAGAGAAGATGCAGAAAAAAAATATCCTCTTTATAGATGATTGATGACAATGTTAGACTTTCTACTTATATGGCCATAAAGTTTAAAAGTTCAAGCTCTTGGAACATGACGTAATTCTCTTACAAGATACTTGCTGTCTTGTTTACAAGTGCGTGTAGGTAGTGTGCTAGAGGCAAAAGTTGTTAATCACAACTCACCACTTTGAAATACTCGGAATTGATTAGATTGAGTGGACATCTCATCAAATCAAGCAAACAATTAGTGAAACAGATTCAATTAATGTAGTTTTTCAAATTTTTAAATTAGAGGAACAATGTCAATATTAGAATCGCCCCCGCATTTGATAGCCTTTCGGCGAACCTCATCACTTGGAGTCATCGATGAAGAAGAGCAACAAGCGATCAAGAATCAGCAACATATCAATAGAGAAAACGAATTGCAAAATGAGCAACAGCAACATCAAACTAGTGCTATCAAAGACTATAGCGAATTGCTGCAGTTCAAAATCGTCTGGGACAATCTCAGTTTCAAAGTTGATGATGTCAAAGAGTCATGGTTTGTTCCACAATGGACACAGCCCAAGTCTCAGCGCAAACGGGTCATATTCGAGAATCTCAGCGGCTATATCAAATCAGGCGAAATCAGCGCCATATTGGGCCCCTCGGGGGCCGGCAAAACGTCTTTGCTGAACGCCATAACGGGCTTTGCGTCGAGTCGCGGTTACTCGGGCACAATTCGGTTAGTCGAACAACATAGCTTGCCGCCGTCGGTGTCGTCAACGTTGTCAGAATCGTCAGAATTGCCGTCAGAATCGTTTCGAAAGTTTTCGAAAGTTTCAGAATTCAGTACAAGCAGCAACAACAATTTCAATGTGGCTCTGATCCCACAGAAAGACAAATTGCTTGAAAGCTTGACTGTACGCGAGAACATAATGTTTGCGTCGCGTATCAAAAACTGTGGCCGTCATCAGCGTGGTCATCACCTGGACCACGAGAATCAGCTCGAGAAATTGGCCTCAATCTTGAATCTGACAGTCTGTCTTGACACACTAGCCTCAAATTGCTCAGGCGGTGAGTACAAGGTAAATACGCACGCACATACTTCTATATCACTGACTTTTATTTTCCAGTAAGTTGGAGTTTAGTAACGACGACCAATTTTTTATCTTATCTATGCAACTATTGTGCAGCGCGTATCGATAGCACAAGAATTAACCAATAGGCCAGACATTCTAGTGTTGGATGAGCCAACTAGCGGTTTGGATTCATTGAACTGCAAGAATCTCATTGTGGCATTAAAGCATCTGTGCCAATCGTCACAGCGGCACGAGATTGATCCGTTGGCCATTCTGGTGACCATACATCAGCCACAAGTAGATGTGTTTCATACGTTCGATCATGTGTACGTGATGGCGCGTCACGGCCGCGTCATATTCGACGGACGACCGCAAGAGGCCCTAGAGCAAGTGCACACCACGCTGGGCCCGTTGGCTCCGCGCGACGTGCGTCGCCGCAGCATCCGCAGTGCCAACGATGAAGACGATCGTATCGTCAATCCGGCTGCCTATTTAATTGAATTGGCCAGCGGCGAGTACGGCGAGCAGGTCATTGATATTTTGTCCCGGCAACAAGAGATCAATGTGTACCGTGAATTGATCGATCAGCATTCAACGGCATCAACAAAGAATGTTAATGACGCGTCGACAACAACCAATGTTATCGAAATCAAGATCAACGGCGGCGGCAGCAGCGGTAACACGACTGGCATCACCACCATCACTAATGATGACAATTGTAGTGATGTTGCTACAAGTGTACGATCCACGTTCGAGCGTGACTCACGTCTCAACGGCATCAAGCAAGCCAACAATTGGCTCGACACTATGCGTGTGATCGGACTGTTGTCGCATCGCACACTAAAAGTGATCACCAGCGATTATGTGTACCTGTTGTCGGCGGTAGCGTTCAATTTATTGATACCTTTCGTCATGTATGCACTGTTTTCGCCGGCCACCGGCAAAGCCACCGCGTGTCCAGACACACGCAAAGCGTTCTCATTCAAAGAACTGCTCATTGATTCGGCCACTCAGCAATCGGAGCTGGCCCAGCGTGTGTTCGACAGACACAACGACCTTGATCACGCCATTGAGACAGCCACTCTTTTCCTGGTGCTTCTAGTGGCCAACTCGCTCAATGGAGCCGCTATGACCGCCGCTCAGGCCTCTGTGTCGGTGCCACTGACCGTGAAAGAGTATCGCAACAATTGGTACTCAATACCGGTATTTGTCACCGCTCAAACACTGGCTTCGTACCCGATCGAGCTGACATTTCCAATGTTATCCTCGATGCTGTCCTATTGGTTACTGGGTCATCCGTCGTCGGTGTACATGTGGCGCTCGATATTGATAGCGTTCGTCATCGGGCTAGTGTCACTGATATCGCGCGCTCAAGGTTTCACGTTCGGTACGCTGTTCAGTTGGAGCACCGAAGCGGCAATGGTCGTGTCAATTGGATCGGTGTTACCAATGTTTCTATACAACGGTCTGACAGGCTCGCTCGCGGACAGTCCTACATTCGTTAAAATCGTATCGTGGCTATCGATGCATCGGCTCGCAATGGCCTCTATAATGTCGGCCCGTTTCGGTCTCGGCACTTGTTCAATGCAATGCGAACTCGACACCACAGAGGGCTACACTGTATTCGGTGAAGATGTTGTCAACGATCGAGCCCACTTCGTCGACGTACCGGTTCAATTAGAATCCATGGCTCGCTATCACATGGGTCAAACGAGGCATTGGGCCACCAACGACTCGAGATTGGGCTCGGACATACACAAATTCGGCGGCTCACCTACGATCGAGTTGGCTGAGCTACGGCTCGCGCCCGAGAAACGTGCCGCCTATCTCGACGCCCTAGCCAATAACAACTCAATGTCATTGTTCGATCGAGTAGCTTGGGTGTTCTCAAGTGCGCTGTCGTACGGAGAAGTAGATGTCAAGTGTGACACGGCACGCTCGTTTGCATTCCGTGGCCGTTTCGCCGACGACAAGTACGTTCTACACGAGATTGCTTTATTGTTCGTGCTATTGATCGTGTGGAAATTAGCCTCATGTTGGGCACTCAAATACAATGCTCGTCATCGCAGTCTTTGATTACATTATTACCAATACAATTCAATTTAATTCTTTTTATTGCATGACGAATATAATAAAATTTCTGATCATAATTTTCATCTTGATTGTTTTAATTGTTCCAATTATCAACATTCATTTTTTCATTCCTGTTTGATCTTAGATTTTGTATGAAACGAATGTGTGCTCAAAATAATTCCAATCCTCGACCACGTAGCATTTGGTATTGCCAAAGGGCAAGAAGTATGCACACCACGGCACTGGTCATGTTGGACCAAATTGTTATTGATTGTTTCTGGACTACTGACACGACAATTGCGATGATCATGAATAACACGAAAGCCATCAAATGACGACGATTCTCGTAATAGGCACCGGCCAAGCCATAAATGATTATTATGATTTGAATGCACGAAGTCACCAATACCACTGTGTCCTTAGTGTTGCCCTGTACCGCCTCTAGCAACGATAGTATAGCTAGCACAAAACTATTGTCACACGATTTTCAATCCGGAGAATATTTGAATATTTCAGAAAGAATATATTAGTAATGCTTTGCATTGAATTGGAACACGCCCAGTTGTTCTTGAATTGAAGATTTCAAGACTTACTTTACTCCTAAAAATACCACTAGGATTATTCTAACAGGTGTGTATAGCGGAGACATGTTGCTGAAAGTTTGGACCTCTCGTGATACTAATGTTAACTCAACAAAATGTTTATGCAATCAAACAAAAATAGTGTTAAGCAATTGTTGCTTTGATGAACACCTAATCGACTTTGAGGACCTTTGATTTTGGGAAACAACATACTCAAATGTTTTGCGTGCGTTGTGACTTTGCGACATCAATACGTAAACAACAATTTTGCCATCCGATAAGCAATATGAAAACCAGCTAAACAACGACACAAGCACCTAAACGTAGAGATTTTCAGATTGATCAGGCTTTGTGAATCCAGTGTACTGATTCGCGGCTTGATCTTGTTATTGCTATTCGATTTCGGTTTCAAAAAAAACAAATCGCAACTCAATCTATGCTTACAATTTCGACTCTGAGTCATCCGAGAGCTAGCTTATCAATAAAGATAAAATTTTGTGGCATGTTTGATGTATTGTACATCTCAAGATGCAACTCAAACTTGGATGACGTCAACTGAAATATTGAGCAATGTTTTTTGACATACAAGGTTGGGGTCAATCATTATTTTTTGTTCAATTTTATCTCACATTCTCGTTTGGCGAATATATCAATGCCAGGGTCGCACAATTTCCATGCTTGTGAGACACAAAATATATACTTCAATCTTCGCCATACTAGAGCACATTTACCGTAAATAAGTTCCGATACGCGCATCTAGCACGTTTCTAATCGATAACTGACCGAGACACCACCCCAGTTGCATTTTTCAACGAGTCGGCCCGTTTTATCGTTGTGAATGCTGTTTGTGTGCGCGAAACGCCGTGTACGTTTGCAACGACGAATAGTGGAATGCGTCGAGACACCTTTGTGATATCTTGATGGCCAATTTGATTTGACATCGACATTTTTACGAGCCGACACTATGAGAAATATGTCATGTATTGCAACAAAATCATGTATTACGATAAAATCATTGTGTGATTCATTTTAATGGAAATTTTGATATTTCTCACAAAAAGCCCTCACAATGTGATGAAAAATAGCACTAGCTCGGTGAGTGTAAATTGTTTGTCATAAACTTGTAGATTCGTGTTGCTCAACCCGTTCAATAATTATGTAGAAACTGTTTGCCGTTTCAATTTTTCTGCCTTTAAAAATATTTGTTCCTGCGGACGAACGATGGTTTCTGGTGTAACTGACGGTTGGTTTGCTCTCGTTTGGTTTGATCTGTGTTCACTTCTATGCGCTCTGTTTCAATTCGATGTTTGTGATTCGTGTAGACTAATATCCGACTGATATTGTGATATTTCGACTGTTTGATGGTTGACAAGCACCCTAGTGATTGCTTGCTTGTGAAATGAAGAGTGAAAAACGAAATAAGTGGCGGGATTTTTTCCTTTACCCTTCTCTCTTGTGTTCATCGTGTCTAAGTTTCATCGTCGTGCTATGAGCAACAAGTTAAGAGTTTGCGACTTAAATACTGTGCGTGGGTCATTAGGCAAGTATACATAAGTAATTCGACTTGTGCCGCCGGCAGCGGAGGCGAGACTTGTCAGTTTCGCGAAGCCAAGCATCAAGCATCTGAAGATATAAAGTTCAACGTTTATGTCCGATCATTTGGAGTCGATGAGTTGTACAACTAACAACTCGATCGTTCAACATTTGGTGCCTCTCAAAATGACCGCATTAGGTTTTGGAAAGTCTAAGAGACAGGAAAGTTTAGGAAAATTAGGGACCCCAAAAACAGTGGCGAATGTTACAAGACCACACGGCAATCCATGACAGTAATTCAATGATTTGATGACAAATTGTCACCTTTCAACGCCCTTGCCGGCACCAAGATCGACCTCGAGTGAATGCTAAGACTTTGGATAGACCGCTAATCAAACAGTATCATGACTTGACCAAGAATCACACAACGTGGATATTTCATTGACTCGTACATCAGAAAAGGGCAAAAAATATTGAACGCCCAACATCAACGATGACTGAGATATCTAATCAGTATATCACACGAGATCCATTTGTTCAATTTAGAGATTCCCAATGACGTTAGTTTGATTAATTTGGAAAGTAAAACACACGAATCCTTTAACTGTCTAGTAACCAGACACACTGACCGATGGAGATACTGATAGGAAAGATAGGTCTTACCGTAAGTTGCAATGTCAATTTTCTCAAGATTGCAATTGTTCAAGCTGATACGGGAGTCAATGTTTTAACTTGTCTATCGTCTTTCATTGTGCTCATAAGCATTTATAATTGTGACGCTATTCTAACGTTGATTATTCGGTAATCTTTATTATAATTTTGAATCATGTTGAGCCATTTGATGGCACATCACACCAAGATTATGCAGCCTTGGCTTTGCTCTTGGCACTGGCACCTGAGGTCGCCTTGGCTGATTGCTTGACGGCTCCATTGGCTTTGGGAGTTGAAGACGATCGAGTGCTTTTAACTGGCTTCTTGATCGCTACGCTGGACACCTGTACATTGATCAATGTTGAGTGTGTAGTTATGAGAGAATCAGTTAGTAAGTATTTCCTAATGCGATCTTGATCACCTTAAAGTGCCCGCATCGAACTTAAGAGCCACAAAAATCATTGATGTAAAGTTGTTCATAGTAGAGTGGTTTAAAGTTGAAGGAGGCCTCAATTGAAGTAGTCATTGTGGTAGTTGTGTGACGTTGTCATGGATATATAGCTGAGAAGTTGACATTGAGTATCCTAAAGTTGGGGGCCAGATAGATATGAATGAAGGTATAGGTGAAGGTCTATTTAGATTTACTTGCCTTCGATTGCTTTGCAGCTGCAGCCCTAGCACTTTTCTTTGATCTGGCTTTACTCTTCGGTGTCTGTCTAGCAATGATTGCTTTCAAACCGAACACGTAAATGAGCGCACCTATAGCGAGCACACCGATGAACGATATGAACAGGTATAACGGATTGTAAAATTGACCGAAATCTATTGGCTGCACCATTGTTGCTGTTTGTGTGTGTGTCTTGCGTGATGCGATTATTGGTTATGATAAACAAAATTATTTATTGTTTCGCGAATATTTGCAAACTTTGATATCGATTTGTGCTGGTGTGTAGCAATGTTGTGCTGCTGAAAGTCAAGTGTGAGATTGTGATGATGTGGGTTTCCGGGAATGTGACATGTGAGTGTGTGTGTGTGTGTGTGTTAGCGTGAGTTTGTCAGTCTCAATGAGTCAGTGTGCTTTGGATATCTTGTGATAAATTATTTTATTAATTTTCTCCTTAACAGTGCGTTAACTGTATATGAGTGTGTGAGCAACTACCAAAATGAGGCTAGTGGCTCGCCAACCGGTGCCAATAACTCTGATTTTATTCTCCAGGATATGCCAGCTTGGTTCACTCAACAAAAGTATGTTGACAGAAGCTTTGACAGCAGGAGAACGGTTACTATGGCATACCCGTATGCTCATCGGCTCGCCTTGTTCCACGTATCAATTTGGTCCGCGAATGATTGCTACGCATGCGTCAACATATTGTACCGCGATGTTCGGAAAAATACAGGATGATCCAATATCGGTTTATTCCACTGCCTCATTCTTCAGTATCTTTGATTATTTTCTTGTCCCACTAGATTTCTTCATGCAACCTAAATTTCAATGCAAAACATCTGTGAGCTAAGGAACACAAATTGGTAAACAACCGTTGTGAGCACCGTTTTTCAAAAATTGTTCTGACATCGTTGTGAGATATACCGAATGAATCTCAAGGACTGCTGCATCAATCAGTGAATCCGAAGTCTCAAACAAAATTTCAAACAATTCTACTTTTGACTTCTCCCCACTTCTTCTTAAATCAACGGTCATGAATTATTTCCACTTCGGCTATGGGGACACACTGTTCCTGCAATCGTTCAAGATCCAATCAAAATCATGTAAGTGTTTATTCATCATGGAATCACATAACTCTGATTGGATATTACAACAAATATTAATCACCAAAAAATTTCTCTCCACTATAAAAAACGGTAGGCATGTTCACAGCCTGCGGAATATTGTTCCTGATGGCTGTCACCTACGAGGCTATGAAATTCTACCGTCGAGCCAAATGTAATTGTCGGGCAAATTCTGCCACCGTTTTGAGCGATGATGGTGACCACATGATTCGCGCAAATACCAAGCCTGGATTGCTTAACAAGGGCCGCATTTGTCAAACAGTAATGCACACTATTCAGACCCTGTTGGCCTACTTACTCATGTTAGCGTTCATGTCATTCAATGTCTGTTTATGCTTCGCCATCATTTTGGGCTCATGTATCGGCTATTACATCTTTTACAGGCCCTTTACTCAATTTGAAGCTATTGAAAACTGTCACTAAACACAGCGTCACCTATATGGTAGCCGGCATTCGAAACTGGGTTCCTTGGTTTCATATGCTTTAACTCAAACAACTCTTGTATGGCTTGGCGGAAACATCTGAAGTTGTAGTCAATGATACCTTGCTTATCATTAAAATTGTCTTCGCGCAGTATGCACACTAAGGCTAGGAACTTGTTGACCTCTCGCAAATAAAGAACAGTTCCATTGTTGAGCTTGATAACAGATGAGGAATTGTGATCAAATGTTGACCCATTCGAATCGTCAACACCGTAGATGCAGGAGATATCTATTATGACATCAATAATATCGCAGCATAATTCGTAACTTTGCATGTCCACGGGTGCTGAATCTGTGGCAATATAAATTTTTGTAACAACGTCGAATAGGAAGGCTTTCTCGATACCAGAATTTGAAATCAAGAAGTTAAGTAGGTGCTCCAACGTTGGTAACTGTCTAATGAGTTTTTGTACTACTTTTGAGAACGCTTCAAAGATGGTATGATCATATATGGACGTGAGATAGAAACTTAGGTAAACATTTTCATATCCAGCTACTAATAGGTTATCACTAGCGCGATGGTTAATCTCTCGTTGAGTTTCAATCTTAACATCGTCTGATAGTCCGTCAACTTTGTGAATGAACACTTCAAAAGTTATGTCGGGGTTAATTTTGTGCGCATGGACAACGGTCATGTGCAATTTGTTCATTGCTTCCGTGTAATCATCTTGTGCATCAATGACAAACACAAGAGCACCACACTTCCCAAATATGTGCTTTGAGTCGAAGGTGGGGTCACAAAAGTCTATCTGGCCAGGGAAATCCCATATAACAAATGAAACGAACGATGAGTCTGAAATGTCATCTTTAACCACTTTGTTGGTACTCTCAAGGAACAGAGTCTCATTTGGAGACATCTTGTGAAAAACCACTTTTTGAATGGACGATTTCCCACTGCGCCGCAGACCCATGATAAGTATTCGTGGTTTGTCATCTGACGACGCAATTATATCTTGGTTGACATGCGAGCCATCGTTGATTGTCTCGCTGGCACCTGCTTGGTCAACCTCGTCTTCGTCACTATCGTCTTCGTAGGCAAAGCCTTCGGAGAACGATTTGTGCACAAAATATTCTTCAGCCATAAAGTCTGTGCGTCAACTTATTCAATCCGAGGCAAACATCAATATCAATAACAAATGTGCTACGCGTGTTCCAACAGCAACGTAGCCACGGTGGTTGGACTCGATATGGTCCTTCGTGTCCTACTTGGGATCCTTGGCAAGCCGTTGTTCTAGAGTTGAAGTCTTGTAAGAGAGAATCTTCAATCTGAGAGGCTGAAATCGGTACCTCTGATCCAGTATGGGCACGCGAAATCACACTATGACTGGATAGACAACGTCGAATAGGATATGGAACGGCTTCTGTCTGTGTAACTTTCCATACCAACACTTGCGGTGTTCAGCAGTGAAACAACAGTTTGTGTGAACATAGAATTAGTGTGTACATCGGGTGATACGTTCACATCATTCAGGGGGTCATAAATTATCTTTAGATGATCTTGGCGTGATGATGATCCTGGTTCAAGCTGGGCGAATAATAGATGAAATAGAATATGTCCAAATAGAGCGAAAATAACCATCGATAGAATAAGTGTTTCAGTAGGGTACTCCTTTATTGTGCCGTCTGAAGTGTTATTCTATCCGATATATCCAGGGAGACTATTTGGTGGTGACGATTTATCGTCAAAACATAGATTCATCTGTTTGAACATGTAACACAAGGTGAATTTTCATAGGTTCAGATATTTGGCCGTGCACATGCCGGGATGACATGAACGGGGGACAGCGTTCGATTGGTTGTGTTTGAATGCACGGAACGCTGCGCAATTTCTTCCCCGAAATTTATCAGTTTTTACCCGTACTACAATATTACAACCCTGTTTTTGTTGTTGTATCGATAAAGGCAAAGTTTTGGCGCATGTTGACATGATATCACGATTCTTGAATTGTTTTATTTATATAAACAATTGTTACTCGTGACGTATTTTTTCTAGCCTGACTGGAATCAATTTGCATTGTTTGTACAACCATCAAGATAAAGACGATCCAGAGCCGCATAGCAACTCGATGTTACTTATTATAAACTGTGCGAACGCGACGCTACATCACAACACTGATAACTATGGGTTGGAAAATTGAAGCTAGCAAAATGTTTTTGTATCTCGGCTTTCCAGTTGGAGTTTTCGTTGTATTCAATCATCCGTATTTCTACGAACGAGCACTCAGTGACTCTATGAAACTCATATCTGAGAATTTAGATCCTGACATAATACTGAAAGCTCAAGAACACGATCAAAAGCAGCGTGTCGATAGCCTAGGAAAAACATTGGACGATATCGAGTCCGGTCATTGACACCCCTATCTTTCATTAGTCTCATAAAGTCTACGATTAAGTCTAGTCGTCGTAACATAAGCTAAAGAATAAAGTATCAAGAATTTTTGGCCACCCAACACTAATATAGCCTAAAACATTAATATAGCCAAGATGTCTGCCATTAAGCATAGATACTTTACTGCTGGCCCAGCCAAAATTCCTGAAGATGTCATGATTCAAGCTCAAAAAGAATTGTTGTCATGGCGCGATACGGGACGTAGCGTCTTAGAGATGTCTCATCGTTCAAAAGACTTTGATGAAATTCTGACTACCACCGAGAAAAATCTGAGGGCTCTCATGAAGATACCTGACAACTATACGGTGTTGTTT
Organism: Fragariocoptes setiger; assembly: GCA_019968535.1. NCBI lineage: Eukaryota > Metazoa > Arthropoda > Arachnida > Trombidiformes > Phytoptidae > Fragariocoptes > Fragariocoptes setiger. The sequence goes on along the minus strand of JAIFTH010000005.1, from coordinate 9,673 downwards.
CTTCAGGGCGGCGCCCAGGCCCAATTCGATTCGGTTCCTATGAACCTTTGCTCCTGTGTTGAGGTTTGCGACGCCGAATATCTGGTCACCGGAATTTGGTCAAGTAAGGCATCTAAAGAGGCCCAAAAATACGTTAAAGTGGTAACTCGCAAAGCTGACACACCCAATTATGAACGATTGCCAACCGAGGAAGAGATGCCGTTGTGTGGTTGCGCGTGTTATCGCTACTATTGTGATAACGAAACCATTCAAGGTGTCGAGTTCAAAAGAGTTCCTAAGACAAGTGAGAATTGTCCTCTCGTTTGCGACATGACTTCAAACTTTCTTTCACGTCCTGTGGATGTGTCTAAATTTGGCATCATCTTCGCTAGTGCTCAGAAAAATTGCGGCACTTCAGGCTTAGCAATCGTGATTGTTCGTGATGATCTTATTGGCAAGCACATGAGTGTGACACCATCCACGCAAAACTATCAAATTATGCGTGACAACAAGTCAAATTATAACACACCACCAGTCTATGCTATCTATTTGGCTGGACTATGCGTCAAATGGATATTAGACAAGGGGGGCCTTGGGGCTATGGACAAGATTAGTTGCGAAAAATCTTCACTCTTATATCATACGATCGACGAATCGAAAGGATTTTATTTTTGTCCAGTAGAAAAAAACTCAAGAAGCCGTATGAATGTTGTCTTTCTGATTGGTGGATCGAAAGGTAACGCCGAGCTTGAAAAGAAGTTCCTGGCGGAAGCCGAACAAGCTGGATTCCATGATTTAAAAGGCCATCGATTGGTAGGCGGTTTGAGAGCCTCTTTGTATCATGGTGTCACACTTGACGATGTTCGCGCCCTAATTGACTTCATGAAATCATTCCAGGACAGGAATCAAGTCCAAGAATGAGATCGATCGCTTACATCGCATCTTACGAATGTATGCCGAGGAGACTCTCTGTTATTTATACTATATCTTTGTTGACGTCGACACAGACGGGCAGATCCTAAACCTCTTATTTTGCTATCCAAATTACTCATATAAGTAATCACTATATGATCAATCGATGTAGCGCTCAGTTTTGAGCCAACTATGTTGAGAGAGATTAACGAGCCCAAAAATTCTTGATGCGTTAAAAGTGCCGTATAAGCTGATGCCGATACTTTGTTCAGACTAACCTGAGTTGTATTTGAGATAGTTGCGAGATTTCCTATTAAATTTAATTCATCTGCGATGACAATTCCGCGCAATCTGAACCACCTATACTTGATGTATATGTGATAATGATGCAGACAATATCTTCCATCTATCCCATCGGACGTATCGAAAAAGTACTTATCAGATATGCTGGTTGTTGCCAATCTTCCGCTTGCTATTGCTCGTCTCATATTGTTTTCATTGATGTTTGTCGGTGTTGCAAATGTTCGACCAATTAGACCATTCGGATCATTGCTCATCAAGAATGTGCGGCAATCATTTGGAGTGCTGCAAGAATAACAAAATCCTCGCTTGAAGCTGTCGTAATCTTTACATCTATAGCCTATCATTTGGCACACATGCTAATATGAGGTGATAATCAGTGTTGAAAACATGATAGAGTTGATTATCATGCTGTCACAATCGCTGGCAAACGCTTTAGTTTAAATTACTTACATCATGGTCAAGCTTATTTCGTGATGGCAGCCATTCGTAATCCATCGACTCGATCATCAATTCAACAGCGCTTTATGTATGTTCATTGCGAAGGATAATAAATCACAATCGAATCAAATAATTAACTATATTGAATCAATGAGAAGTTCATTCAAGTTATTTAAACTTACCGATGATGAGAGCAAGTCGAGACTGCAAATAATTCTTTGATAAGACGTACTATATTGTCGAATGACATCCGTGATGGCTGTCGATCGTGGCCGCCTCGCTCTTGGATCAGATCTTCAACTTGACCTGACACCCCAACGGCCGTTTGCTTGACTTGATCAACACCAGGTAAACTATCTAGCCAATGCATGCTCCCTGAGGGACCTGCGCTATCAGTCAATTCGCCGAAACGATCAGTCACCGTTTCGGAGTGACAGCCCGGTTGTCGACCGCGCCCATTTGGATAAAAATCAAAATCACCCAACGAATCGACGTAGCCCATCAAGCCTGGATTTGTGTGCATTACTTCAACCAAGATTGCACTCTCAGGTCGCAAGTGTGTCCAACCCGTTTCGGCGTCAGTACTTGTCGCAAGCCTGGTAGTTTGTCTGATGCCCCGATCAGATCGACTCTTTTGAGTGTGAGATAAGCTTGCTGAGTCGTTTGAGTGTCGACGACGACGACCACGCGACAATGCCATGGCTGGAGAGCTGCGTGGCCCGAAGCACGGAAGCGCCGGGTCTAGTCCACTGATTCGTCCTATTTTGTCTCTGGTGGCTTTCATGTCGTTAGCTAGCTCTAGACCAACAAAACCCATGATGTGTGCGCCTAATGAGTGGCCGATTAGGTGGACACGCGATAGTTCTATGTCCAGCTGAATTCGACGCAATATCTTACTGATCAGTCTAGCCACCACAACAGAATTGGCGGCCGCGCGGGGATAGAAGGCAAAAGCTGGCGAAGCACCTCGACGCCAATCGGTCAAAATAACATTAGCATCCTCGTGAACGATTATTTTGTCTTTGGCTTTGATCATCCATTCTGACTTGTCGACATTTGTCAAAAATCCATGTGTGATCCATTTTATGGGCTTGCTAGGATCAAACGGACATTGAGGCGATAATAATTCGTGTCTCGATGTTGACGCATACAACATGTATGGCTCGTGTGGATTCATTCGTGTGTACAAATGAAATGTCACATTCATTTGTTCGGGTGTGACACTTGATGCATGCACGATACAGTTTTTTGTCAAACGTTCAATAGTTTCCTCGTCGGTTTCTTCTTCATCAGAATTCGAGATGTCACCTGGGGTGAGCTTCTTCCTAAACACTCTGCTGGGCAAGTGCAAATCGGGCATAGATGGTAGTGGCGGTGGTTGTGGAATGTGTGGACGCGGCATCTGAGGTACGTGCCATACTTGTCTACTTTGGCTAAGCATCGATGGTGGTTGACTTCTTGGTATCATGAAACTCGTCGAGGAAACAACATTTGTGTCTAGGGTCGATGGTACAGGGACGACTAAATTGTTTGCAGTGCTCGAGGATATAGAGGCAGGTTGAATTGGGAGCAGTCGTTGCCTGATCAGTGGTGGTATCAACGGAGCAACGAATGATAATTGAACAAGTGTCTGAGCACATACTATGATTATTAGGAAAATGATCGGCCTCAGCCATATGGATAGCTTGAGGGAGAACATTTGTTTAGTTTACTCTATATACGCTGCAAGTTATTCTCCTAGAAGTGTCTCTGATTTCTATAAAATATCAAACTTCATCAAGTTCTAATATAAATGATACAATGAAATTTCAACAAGTCCTTGAACTTATAAAACTTTCGCTTTTGATTTCAATGAACTTTGGATAATTTTATTCAGCTGAAGCGTCTTATCTATCGTTCAATACATGACAATGCAACAAGTTGGCCAAGGCCAAGGTCGTAACAGTACACGTTAGTCTGGAGCACTGCTATGCATCATTACATTGTTTAATTTTGTTTGCAACGGCACATTGTTACATGTATGTATGCATTGTGTGTTCGAGATAATGAGACGAATTACTTTCACGCATTCTTCTTCATTGTACTTTGGCCCGTGATTTGCATGCTTAGCATTCATTTATTTGACAGATGAACAAAACAAACTTCAGCAGACGCACAGACGGTGAAAGTTCAATTTGACTGCTTATTTGTAAAAGAATGGATCTGTCTGTGCTCTTTGTTTTTATATGTCTGTGAGTGTGAGTGTGTGTTCAATCGTGGCATCGTGTATTGTAATTAAGAGACTGACAAAGTGAGCGTCAGCTCTCGATGTGTAGTGCAACAGGTAGCATCAGTGTCATTGTTATACTAACGATGCTCACTGACATTGGTCAAGATTAGATACATTAGAGCAAAAGCATTGGAGAGCATAAAAAAGAAGAAACAAAAGAAAAAGAATAGTGAAAACACTAATTGAACGAACTTGGTCGACTGACTGTTCATTTATTTGTCATTTGTTCGACTACAATGCAATAATATTGGCAGGTGATGTCTGAAAGAATCCACTGTGGATGTCTTTTTCGTTGCATCAGTAGTCGTGTGTCATAGTTGAAAGAATAATTGACTGTGAGAGATGAGAGATCTAGATGTTACAAATCAAATAGGCTAATTGCTGTACACTGATAACAGTTATGCTTATTTGAATCTACCTCTATGCGCTCATTAACGCTCTATCTTCGTTTCGTGTGTGAATAATCACTTTAGATTGTAATGTACAGAAAGCCTTTCTGCCACAGAATTAAATTAGAATAAATGAGTTCATATAAACGATCTTTTATTGTTTATTACCATCAAAGAGGAAAACCCACAGTAAATGCTACTTTTGATCTGCATGTATTCTTATTGCTTATTGCGACGATGGAAAAATTGGACACGTGCCAGCGCGTTCAGCACTGATGCGCCTCAACGACTTTAAGTCGATAGCGTCACATTGATGAGCCAAAGATGTTACGTCAGTTATGTTGCAGTTCAGGGCTTGAGTTTGAAAATCTAAGATAGGGGCGATGTTGCTGCTGTCGTCTTTGAAATCGGAGCGTCCAGTGTTTGAGCGTTGCTGAAGAATTATGCCACAGAATCGTGAGAGAAGCTTAAGAAAAAACTATTAGATAATAGCGAACCCTACAGTTGAGCTATCCATATTTGGCAGCTCAAGGGCTCGAAGGCAGCCGTAGCTATTTTAGAGTGCCCCATCAGCATTTAGTGTGTGCGAGGCTGATGTCGCCTTTTTTGGGCCACGTCATTTAGTCTCATACAAGCATCGAACATCAAGATTACTTGATGTATTGAACTTTTTCGATTTATGTTTTTACATCAAGAAAATACAATCCAATGTGTACCTCAAACTTTGAGCAACTTATATTACGCTTACTTGATAGCGCTCGATCACAATATTTGGTCATCTGTGAACACTTTGTTGAACCACACTATTATATTGCTATGTGCCAAAGCAACTCTCTTATTCAATGTGTTTACAGTTTTGTTGCAGTGGCACGAAACAACTATCAATACAATCGGTTGGCTGTAGATTCGTCGCCTTGAAGTTTAATTATTGAAGCACGAGTAACATGGTCTGTTGAGAGCGGCCTGAAATTGGGCAAAGATTAGTCAACGATTTTTCCCGCTTGCTTAGAGCCAATGTATCTAAAAGTATGTTTGGCGCCTCCCTCTTTCATCTTTGATGACTGTTTTGATGATGTTGCATCGTGACTTAGTTCGTCGACGCTTTAAGCTTTCTCTTCTAAGGCTCTTATGTTAGCTTCGAATGATGCTTTGCTTTTCTTTTTCGTTGTTGTTAATTTTCAATAGCTTCAAACACTTATAGACTCATTGTTGTGTACGTCTGTCAAGCGAGTTGTTTACTTCACACTTGCTAGTACACTTCCGATTGACCGTTACAAATTTACCTGAGCACATCACCCATCAATAATCATCACAATGGTAAAGTTTAAAATTAAATTCAAAATCAAGTCCATGCTAATCTAGTTTATCTGTGATTAATCAAAGAAAAAATTTCATTCCAACATCAAACACTTTAACATTTCAACAATGATAGGCCGATCTCAAGCCAGCCGAAGTCGAGCGTAAGTTCTCGAAGAAAGAAGTCCTCTGGTGATTTATCATCTGAAAAATACATTGAGACCAATTTTTTTCTGTTTTTCAATTTAGGTGCCAAATTGCACTTCGATATTTACGATTTTGAGGGTATCGGCAAAGTTGACGCTTTGCATTTGGGTGATCTTCTCAGATCGCTCGACCTGAGACCAACCAATGCCATCGTTGAGAAAAACGGAGGCACGAAGAAACGAGGTTAGTTTTTGCTCATTCAATAATCAGATCATAATCAAGTCATATCGGTTCAACCAATCTAACAACTGACAATCTTCTTGACGCAGGCGAGAAGAAGCTCACCCTTGAAGAGTTCCTACCTATATACAGCCAAGTAAAGAAGGAGAAAGAATCCGGCGCCTACGAAGATTTCATGGAGGGCTTGAAAGTGTATGACAAAAACGAGAACGGTGCCATGATGGAGGCAGAATTAGCCCACGTGCTATTGTCCTTGGGAGAGAAATTGACAGACGCTGAGTGCGAAGAGATCATGAGCGCAGTAGCTGGGCCTGCCGACGAAGATGGTTTTATCAAGTACGAGGGTGAGTTATCAAAAGTTGTTATAGTGTAAACGTAAGATTGTTTCTTGTTACATCCAGATACTAAATCATCTCTCATTCATTCCATCTACCGATTAGCATTCATTAAAAAACTCATGGCTGGCCCCTTCCCGGAAGAGAAGAAGTAACTGAGAATCATCGCGTCGCGGTGAATAAACGCTCTGTTACGATGGCCGACAATCTCATAGGTTGTCAGATATCGTGTCTTGAGCACGCATCTTCATCGTTGCTTTCTATAAAGTTTTTACGCCCGGTCGATCATTTCTAAACTCATTCAACTTATAGCACACACTTATTAACATAATTCAACTGATTCACTATATCTAACCGACTGAATGCAACAAACACTAATGGTTGGGTCGTTGCTTGAAACATCCACAACAACAATAGCTACAAAATGATGGCAATTAAATGATGAACAAAAAACACAGGTGTCGAGAAACGTCTAGGTATCGAAATTATTGATTGGAAATCTTTTCTAGAATTTTTCTTTCAACAACAACACTTAGGACACTGTCCACGATTGTCGGGCCAAATCAACAAGGTCCTTGGTGTCTTCATCTTCTTCTAAACAGAAATCATCGAAGGCCGCTTCGTCCTCTTCCATTTCGGCGTCGGCCGCTAGCTCGGGGTTGAATGTAAACATATCACGACCACTCAAACCAATATGACGACCAGCGTTGAATTCCGTTCGCTTGCGTGCCTCTTCTTGTGCTAAATCAGCGCGCCTCTCTTCGATCTTACGTTTCTTCCATTCCAAGAATGCCTCGAGAGTCAATTTGGGCAGATCTCCAGGCAATTTGCTTCGCTCTACTTCAACCAACTCTTCCATGGATATGGTCGGGGCTGCTTCAACCTTCTTCTTGTCTTTTTTCAACACAAAACCTGGCGGCAACGCATGACGATACTGGCACTTGTCGCCACCGTTGGGACATTCCCAAAACCAACCGTACTTGTTGTTTTCGAGTGCTTCAATGAAGAATTTGCAGATGATTTCGGTGGTCACTTTGCCAATGTTTGTTTTGCCGTGCTTTTTTTCAACAGCATCTCTTAGCTGATCATCATCCCAATTTTCCATGCCGCCTTCTTTGGCGTCGTCGCGAATGTCCACATACACACTTTTCTTTTCGGCTTTCTTTTCGACCCGAACATCGTGCGAGAATTTACATTTATCACCTTTTGCACATTGTCCTTGTTTGAAGAATGCACACAGCACTGATTTAGGATCAACACCTCGCTCGACCTTCTGTGTGGTGACGGGCCTGAAGATGGCATTCAATTCATCAAGTTCCTTCTTCTTCTCTTCTTTTTTGGCAACACGCGGCGGTTCTTTCACCTGGCCTTTAACTTGCTTTTGAATCTGTTGTATAAATTTCTGATTTTTCGCACCTTTCTTATTCTTCAAACCGAATGTTCTGTCTTCGATAACTTTTTCCTTCTTCTTCTCGACCGACTTCTTGCTTTCCTTCTGTTGCTTTGGGGGCATGCTTGCGCCGGCTTATAATGTATGAGCGTTATCTTTTGACCCACCAATCAGGAATAAAGCATTCATACGGCTTCCGCTGGACAATAATAAAATCCTCTTGATCACATATAATGCAAATTTATTCCGGTCAGCGTCGAAATATATGCTACGGTTCACAGTTGTTGATATGGAAGAAACAATTCACACACAAAAAAAATCATGATATCATAATATACTATGACAACATGCGGCAAAACTTTGCCTTCATCGCGTATGTGGATTCCAGACACAGTGAGCGTTTCGTCAACTTTCCTGTCCTGTGAGTGTGCAAAAGCAATATTGAGTATAACGCGCTTTGTGTGCACATGTGAACAACGACTTGGTGCGTATGCTAGGCATAATGTTTTGGACAAACGTTTTTCTCATGTGAGCAGTGTTCACAATCGATCAGCTGTGTGCAAGAGACGCAAGGAATTGAAATAATAATAAAGATACATCGATAAACGCACGCGGGCGCCCACATGGAACACATGTCACAACAACAAAAACAGCGATGTAATATTGTAGTACGGGTAAAAACTGATAAATTTCGGGGAAGAAATTGCGCAGCGTTCCGTGCATTCAAACACAACCAATCGAACGCTGTCCCCCGTTCATGTCGTCCCGGCATGTGCACGGCCAAATATCTGAACCTATGAAAATTCAACTTGTGTTTCATTTCCAAGCAAATTATTGTTTCACTGCTGAACACTGCAAGTGTTGGTATGGAAATTTACACTGACAGAATCCGTTCCATATCCTATTCGACGTTGTCTATCCAGTCATAGTGTGATTTCGCGTGCCCATACTGGATCAGAGGTACCGATTTCAGCCTCTCAGATTGAAGATTCTCTCTTACAAGACTTCAACTCTAGAACAACGGCTTGCCAAGGATCCCAAGTAGGACACGAAGGACCATATCGAGTCCAACCACCGTGGCTACGTTGCTGTTGGAACACGCGTAGCACATTTGTTATTGATATTGATGTTTGCCTCGGATTGAATAAGTTGACGCACAGACTTTATGGCTGAAGAATATTTTGTGCAGAAAACCTCAGGAGGCTTCACCTACGACGATGATAGTGATGAAGACCTAGCAGGTGCCAACGACACATTCCACGATGGCACGCATGTCAACCAAGATATGACTTCATCATCATTTGATATTCCCGACAAAGAGATAGTGCATATCACTTCCACGCCGAGTCGTTACCCTAATCGAGCATCAAAGCTGTCCAGGTACACCAGAGGTGTTCCAACTAGTTATAGGCACCAGGTGTTGGGTACTCCGACCTATAGCGCCAACCGCGAACTCACTGATCTCAAGGCAGAAGTCGCTAGGCTTCGAGGATTGTTGCAAAAAGCAAAGTCCGAGGAGCAGACTTATTTGCTTGCATTAGACCAGAAAGATAAACGCATAAACAAACTTAGGAATGCTCTTTGTGATATTCGTCAGCAGCTTTGTCAGTTCGTAGGCGCCGATGCGCGGAAATCTGCTTGCCGACCTCTCATTAATAAAGAATAATTGCATCCATCTTGATAACAGGTGATCCAGTGTTGGGCGATTCGATATGCGGTCAGTTATTGGAGTATTTCGTGTGCAACCACCCAGGAAGCTTTTTTATATACACTATGTCCAACATTATACAAAAGTGAAGAATTGATTAGCCTATACGACGCAGGGGCGAAAGCATCAAACATATCTGGCAAGAAGAGCTGCCCGAAAGGCCAAAGAGTTCCCAAACATATGGTTTTTCATGTTACAGGCCTGCGCTGTAAGCGAGGATCGTTCCGAAGCTTGTGGTCGGTTTGTGACAGTATTCTATATCTAGAG